>VDFB02046515.1:0-29693 GCA_007258455.2 Sequoia sempervirens
AAGTGCCACTAACTATGAGCATCCACCCTGTACTTGTTTCGAAGAGCATCAAGATTTTGATCAACACTACCGGAGCATGAAAAAGCCATGAACTCAGCCCTCACTTGATCACGTTGGTCAATTGAAGAGTCTACGAAGTGCTGCCTTGTACCCTTGAGCCACTTCAACATCCCTATATGGAGCAACTCTTGATGAAGCATAAAGTATCTTAGGACTATAATATTTGGGACTCAATGCAAAAGCGAGAAGATGCAACGAAGTGGTTATTTTGTTCCATCTATCAACAATGATTTCCTATAGCTCTTTGAAGAACTTTTCTTCAGGATCTTCCTCTTTTGCATTGATGATGGATTTCATCTTCTCAATCATTGAGTCGATAACATCATATACTTCACCCAAACAAGGTCTATCCATGTTTGTGTAACGAATAATGCTCAATATGGGCTCAGTGAAACTAATGAGATACTCAACATGATCCCACCAACTATCATCTAGGATCCTTTGCTTGACTCTATTTTCCCTTTCATTGCTAGATTGCCTCCATATACATTTTGTTGGGGCTGATTACCATGGCACATAGTGCCTCTCGAACCTTATAAGTAAAAGTCTCCAACACAATTGTGTTGGAGGCAAAAACGAGTCTTAACAGCCTATTTGAAATAAAAATAAAAATAAAAATATAATTTCAAATTTATAAATCAAAATTTAAAATTAAAATTTAAAAATATTGAAATTATTATTAACTTACCTTCAACAACTCCAATTTTGAGAATTGTCTAATATTCCTTTGTGTCATATGGTGGTTGGTGACAAACTTTGGATGTCTTCACCCTCAGCATACACCTGTTTGATCCACTCAATTTGGATCAATTTTTGTAGCATTAGATTGAAGTGGACAGCTGGGTATCCCAAAATAATGTGGATACTTCTCCTCAACTAATAACCCAACAGCCCTACAATTTTTGGCATTGTCGGTTACAGCTTGCACAACATTTTGATGGCCCACTTCTTCAATAGCTTGGCAAAGGATGTCAGCAATAAATGGACCATCTTTCACCTGTCCTTCACAATCCACTGCTCTCAAAAACATTGCCCCTTTAGGGGACACAGCAATAACATTGATCAATGGGCGATTTCTTGCATCTTTCCATCCATTAGAAACTATGGTCACCCCTGTTTCGATCCACGAATCCCTTATGGGCTTCAAAGAGTTTGCTACATGTTTCACCTCTTTCTCCAATAAGGTGCAACACACCTTCTCAAAACCTGGGCCCTTATACCCCTTTGGAGCCTCATTAATAGATTTCACCATTTTTGCCAATATGGTGAATGAACAACATTGAATGCCAATCCATTGGCATAGACACATCTTGCTATGTCTTGATCAACAATCTCTCTTGCCTCATTTTGAAATGAAGCTTCCAACGGTCCCTTAGATCTTTTATTTGAAGAGGGCATGGTTTGCTCTTGAGGGATGTTCATAAATGGATGGGTTTCTATAGGTGGAAGATAAGTAGGTGGTGTAGGGGGTTTCATGGATCGAGATCCTTTCTTCAAAGGATGGCTTGTTTTAAGACTACCAACTTTTTGCCCAGCTTTTTCTTGCTCAACAATATATTTGAACACTACGTCATCTAGAAGGCCTTTGCCATCACCTTCTGGAGGTCATGGACAAGGTTTGATGCCATTATCAGCGATCTTACACAAGTGGACTTTCACTCGACTGTATGAGCTCATATATCGTACTTTGCAATCACTACAAATCCAAACATATACTCCACCACCTGGACATTGTTCAACTATTTCTACATATTTCCAAAGGGGAGAGGTTGCGTTTATTTTGAAACGAGATTGGGCTGAGGTGTTAGAAGTGGATGCCATTGTAATACCTAAGGCACAACAGATTGAAATAATTTTGGTATTGAAATTTGAAACTAAAAGACTTAAAAGAATGAGAACAATCAACAAAACAATAAAAACAAAACAAAATAGTTCATTTGTTAAAAAAAATGTAAGAAAAAAATAAAAAAACTTCAAAGAAACCTACCTCTTTTGAACAAATCTTGCTCTACGATCTTCTTGGCAATGAACAGACACTTGCAAGTGCTTAGGAATAGCACAACAATCAACTTTGAACAACCAACAATCAGCCTTCAAGTCTATTCAAGCTTGTGCAAGCAAGAGAGAAAGTTCAACAATGGAGGCAATTTTTTTTTTTCATTCACAAATTGTTAAATGAGAGTGTTTTTAACTATTTAGTGTGTTTGGAGGCAAATATTAGGGTTGGAATGAATATTTAATTATTTAGAAGTTAACTTTTAGTCAAAAAAATAATAAAAAAATGCAAAAAAAGGCACTTTTTCCGCGGCCTAGGCGTTTTGACATCTGGATTTGAGTTGGATTCGTCACGGATTCGGCTGGGCATATCCTGGACGAATCCATAGTGGTGTTTCGAATCCAAGGCGAATCCATAGTCCAAATTCCGTACCTTGTCCGAATTTGAATTGTACCAAATCCGAATTTCAAATCCGGTACGAATCGTATTGTATCTAGAGGCTGGGAGCGACAAATCGGTAACATAGTCCAATAGTAATTACTAATTTCATAAAACTCCAAGCTTGCATACATTCCTATAATTACATGAAAAAATTAGGATGGAGCATGAATGATAAAACTTTCATTAATCTCATAAATTTGCGTAACATCTCAAATTTATCTATCTATAGTAAGTTTTTTGAGAGCCTCATATTAGAGATATTTCTTATTTAGTTTGTGGTCACAGATACACTTAATAACAATTTTGTCCAAGGAATATTAAGAAAGAAGAGTGAAATTGTATTAATGTCTGGAAATGACCAAAGTAGGTCAATGGGACTTAGAAATACAACCAGTTACAAGAGAAAAGTATTGTGGTAATAGAACTCTAAGCTCTTTAAAGTTACTAAATACTTGAATTTTAAGACATAGAAAAGATTCAAGGACAATAAACTTCAACTTTAAATGTTGTTGGCTATATTGATGAAATTAGAGAAATATTTTTATTGAATGTTTGCACATAAATTCCTATCTTTTCTTTTATTTAAATTGTTGTTCAAAGATCTCTTATCCATACCTGTTTATTACTTTTGAATTTGTGTGTATTTGAGTTGTTGAAATAATTGAAGCATAAATTTGAGGTGCCCACAGCTGAATTTGTACACACCTTTTGGATCTCAAAAAATACGTTTCAATAATTGATGGAATTGATCATCATTTGTAAGTACATTGTGCTCAATTGGTAATGAAGTTTTTTGTTTGTCTGGGTCCATTAGGTGCTGAGTCTGACATGATGTAATATAGCTGCATTTCTTTTAATGCTCATCATATGCATTTGTCAGTGCAGATAGACAGTATAATGTCAGCAAGGTCAGCAAATGAGCATGAAGCTAGCAGAAGGCTGAAGTCAGAGTTTCTTATTCAGTTTGATGGGGTGATGTCAAATTCAGATGATCGTGTTATTGTCATGGGTGAGCTCTTTGTTTTCTTCTCTTGCTTGTATGAATTAATAGGATGTTGTCTAGATTTTGAAAAGGTACCTTCCAGCTATTGATGCTATTTTCTAATTGGTAATATAACTGCAGGTGCAACAAATAGACCACAAGAATTAGATGATGCTGTTCTTCGTAGATTGGTGAGTTTTACCATAAAATTTATCTATACTTACATAGCCAAAAAAGTTAAGAGGTTGTAAAAACACTGTCAGATAGTTTTGCCTGTTTTGAGGCATTTTTATCTTTTGAAAGAAATGCATCTTATATTACTTCAAAGAACTCTAAATTTATATCAGATTCCCATAAGGCTACATCAGGTTAACAGTGGGGTTGCTAGGAAAATCTCTGCCTGCATTGCCAGGAATGAAAGCATCTGGGCCTTAGAACCAAATTCAAGAAAGTCAATATTTTGACAGGTCCATTTATCTTGAGCTTTAAGTTGCATAGCCATATCCTACCTGAAATTTTGCAATGTTTTTAGGCTGATAGGACAAGTGTCTTGGAAAGTTTCCTTATACCTCATTCTCCATCAAAAGCTCATAGTATATAGCCAAATTGCATGCCATATTGTTTTGCAGATGCCAATGATCATCCAAGAGTAATCCAAAAAATGACATCTGCAATATAGAGGGCAACAAAAAGAAAATCAACTTCTGTACATGGCCAAGTCTAGAATATTTTTGCAGTAAATTTAGAATCTTTTTGCTGTAGGACATCTTTGAAAGACATGGGTAACTATTTCATCTTTTCAACATGCCATATATAAAGAATATTAAATGCCAACCTTGTACAAGCTTATCTTAACTTCTAAAACTTGATGAAGAACTAAACATCTCAATACCTTTAGTTTAAAAGAAGGCCTTGGTTTCCATATGGAGTGATACTGTCTTTGTCATCTCACTTCTGAGTTCATGAAGCCGTTCCTGTTTGTTCACTCTGGAGGATATGGTTGAGTCATGACTCAGTTTATTATATAAGTCTTTGATCATATAATTAGATTATTATTTTTTGATTGCTCCATTTCCTGTCCCTCCAATAAGGGCCTGACTCTTGAAGTTGCAATCTAAATGTGGAATAACCAACCCTCTGAAATCATCTTTCAAAGTTTTTGGATCACTGATTTATCTGTTGCAATAAGCATTTGAGCTCTGTTCAGCTCACGCCAAGAATGCCATTGCTTTATTTCATGATTCCATAGGTATCTCCAATTAAAAAGCACCTTTTTTTTCGAATCTCTTACTTGCAAAAAGGGGCAGCAGTCCATGTTTTTCTCAAGGAGCATGAAAGGTTTAGATAGGTCTTGAAGCAAGGCTCTGTATATCATGTTCCTCAATCTGCCAATGGAAAAATAAATTGTGCTTCTCAGGTGGCCTGAATCCTCTTGAGAGGTGCTAATTCAGCTGCCACAAAGTCTTTGGCATTGTAAATAGCATCACAAAGATGAAAAGGGCCTTCAATTCCTTGAATGTGCTGTGTTGTGGGGGACTTGATAGCAGAGAAGTATTTGCCAAGGTGCTTCCCCTACCACAGTTCTAACAACCCAACTACTTGCAAGAGCTATTCTTTGAGTCTTAATACACCTCTTTGCTTTCTAGGAAGAATTCACACATCCTAGGCCAGCAAAGGAACTCCTTTCCCCCTCCATGCTTACTTTGAAAGAAATTCCTTATTTCTTTCTAATGATTTAAATTCTGTTTGTGAAGGGGAGAGTCCAGAGTTGTAGAATGAAGTGCCTTGGTGCTTGGATTCTATCAAGAGGAAAATTAAGAGCATGCTAAAATTGCAATTTCTTCTCAAATTTTGTCATTATCCATCTTCGTTGATTATATATGGAAAAGGAAATACCCAAATAGCAAACAATTCCACTTGTATTTAAATCTTCCACCTCTTGTTAATATAGCTCAGGGGTTCTTTCTGGCCAATGAGCAATACCTCTGTTTTTTCCCTTGTTAAGCATTGCAAGAGAACACGGTTGGAAAAAACAGCTTCATCCCAACAATTTTAACATATTTAAGATAAAGGCTTATTCTATCCTGTCATATAATTTATTAAAGTTAATTTCATGAAAAGAGCTTTTTCACCTGATTCACATGCACAGTCAAGACCGTTCCACAATTTTCTTAATTTTTTTTACTGGCGGATCATTAGGTCCCAAGACTTGCCATTCTTCATGTCTTTTGTAGCTGCCTCAAATTGCCCCAAATGCAATTCCTTGGACATATAGATCCTTTAATAACTTTTAACTTTTGCAGGCATTGTTTGCTTGCCAAGTTCTATTGAGATGCCATGCAATGGATTAATGCCAACTGTACTGAATACCCTTTGGAAGTACCGCTGAAAGATATACTGGTTTTGAATCTCATCTTTGGTAAGATGTCTGTTGATTTCTTTAATTGCAAGAATTTTTCCTAGCTCTGTTTTTAAATAAACTGAAACTAAGATTTAGAAGGCACATCATTATCTTTGATCCAATGTAATCTCCTTCTAATTCTGTCTCCTCTTGTCTTGAATACTCAAATTTCCAGAGTTGAGCTTCCACTTTTATAACAGTAAATTGCTTCAACTTATTAAAGGGAACTACTTGCAATTTGTGCCTTGTTGGAGTTTTATGTCGATTTGTTGTTCCTTGCCTTGTCTTGCCCTTGCAAGCATTCTACGGCTACCCAATCCTCTTAACAAATGTGATACACGGAATAGCAGCTTGCAAGCATTCTACGGCTACCCAATCCTCTTAACAAATGTGATACACTGAATGGCAGCTTGCCACCAAAGGATCAACCGTGGATCACCAAATGGTGTTGGATCTAATTGCCAAACTCTTCCAATAGATTTCAAACTTTCTTCCCTAAATATGAAACATTTAGTTTGAAGTGAGTTAAAAATATCCTGATTATCAGTCCCAAGTTCCAAAAATTATTTGTGCGGATATGAGATAATGATCTGAGCCATTGACAGAATTATCCAAATAAACTGAACACTTAATTTTTTTTTAGTGTAGGTGATTTTTTTGCAGTGTGTGAAATTATGTGATGTTTTATCAGGTTTCAGTTGCATAGTTTTTGAATCAATATTCATCCCAAATTTCATGAGTAGTGGTTCACAAGAACCCTTCTCTCATGAGCACGAACGGTCAACTTAGCACTCATTGCATTTAGGTGATGCTCATAGGGTTGAAGCATCAGTACTTCGCAGCAGCTCACACATCCAATACTACTCTGGCTCAAGTGCTTTTGACGACCAAGATCTAGCCGACTTAGCTTGCTATCCCATTTGCAAAGCCTTCAGCAAATGTTGTTCCTCCTGGGAAGTCCTTGTTGATGTTATTAAGCAGCGTCGGGCTGCTACTTCCAGACCAGCATGACTTGTTGAAGGCAATTCAAATTATAGCCTAACGGCTATTTGAATTATAAACATCATATTCAATGAAGAGGCGCTTCATTTTTTTACTTTGATTATGGCTGACATGAGAAGATACAAATTCATCTTGAGACATTTAATTATATGTAATTATTGTTAATTTGGCCGACTTCTTATGGGCGCAATTTTTATGAAGGATCATATTCTTTTTGGTGGCCGACTTTTGGTGGAGGCCGACTTGAAGCTTTGAAGAGACACGTCCTCTCCCTTCATCGTGTATATATGATCGATGTTCATTCATTGTTTGATCATCCATTGATCGATTGTTCATCACAGTTCGAGTTCTCTTAAGGTTGAAGTTCTTCAAGTGCAGTTCGACATATTGTAAGAGGCTTATCAAAATATTGTAGCAGGCTGTGTTTATCATCAGCAAGTTGCTTTATATTGTATCTGTGTTAGCATCAGATTGTGATGCCATTCTTGGGCTCATAATTAGCCTCATTGTAAAGGAGACTTTTGTTTATCATTCAATATATAGGTGATATATTGTTGCTGGGTTTTGCTCCCTCAAGAGGAGGGTTTTCCCAGGGTATATTCTGTGTTTATGTGTCTGATTTGAATTAAAATTCTGCTTATATAAATCTGATCATAAAAACAACAGTCCTGATACTTCATCCCTGTAAGCGTCACCTAGATGCCCATGTTGGCCATTCATGCTGATGAGAGATGGGATCCTGTGAACCATTACTCATGAAGTAGAGATCGATGAAGATTGACTCAAACACTATATAGTTGAATCCTCATAAAACATCACAGAACAATTACTTCTAAGAAAATGGTGGTAGCCATGAAACTAGCATAGAATCTGTTGAGTTTAACATGTGTTTGAATCTTTCCAGTTTGGTGATTAGACCAAGTATACCTAGATTCTTTCGACCCAAAGCAATATCTGTTAATCCATGCCATGTGTGCTGTGGTTCCGTAGCTTGATGATTCCAATGTTTTGTTCAGTGTATGCTCCCATTTGATGGCTACTTATATACAGTCGAGTGGGCTGCTTTTGAGGTATTTATAACTTGCATGTTCATTCAAAAATTAAAATAGCATTTTTTAAGCCTCTTAGAGCATTTTAAAAGGAACATAAACTGTCATTATTGATATTTATTTATAGGATGTACACTTTTAGAAAGGCTGTCTATTTTATCCCCTCAATATGGTGATGAACTGAATCAATTTCATCAAGGGAGGTTAGAATAAGGGCTGTTAAAGAGTATTACTGTATGCTACATTGACCTTTCTTGTGCTTTGATTTAACCTAGTATTTTCCAAGATCAACTGTTTAAGTATGTCAATGGTTTTGGTTTGGTGTAATTTCACAGTAAGAATGTCAAGGTTTATGGTATTTCTACTATCCTGTCTAATATTTAACTTTTCTCTGCTTTTTGCTAAGACCTCAAATATGGTAGTGAATTCTTTAATATAAATTCAAGTTAGTACATAAATTTATATGTTGTTGTGTTTTGTAGATTTGTTATTTTTAGTTCATGCTTTGGGCAATTTTATTCAATATTGCAAAATACAAATTCTTAACTGCATCATGTTTTTTGACACTCAAATTCTTAGTATTCAGTTTGATCTTCTTGCAGTGGAATATGTTTGCATTGCTGTGAGCTGAAATTATTTTTCAGGTTCAGCTTAGTTCTTGAGCATTTGCTATGTTATGATAGGTACCTTTTGACATGCTAGATTAAATATTATTACTCCAGAAAGCAAGAAGGTTACATATTCTGTGCAGTGCTATGCAAGCAAAGAAAGAAAGCACCTGTACTCGTTCCTCAATGGGCAAGAAGTCAACATTTCTAGGTAGTCAATCAAACTTGAATTTAACAAGAAAAACCAATTCTTATTTGAAAATAGTTAGTTTTCCTAAGTCAAGTGTGGAAGCATCTTTTTGGAAAATTGCTTTAAACTTTGTCTTTCATAGAAATCTCACGGTGGATGGTCTAATTGTGTGCCATAAGCTTTCACAGCTACTCTTGATCATCTAGGAGTCCTCTAGAAGAGGCCCTCCTCTAGGGAGACTAATAATCCTAGCAATAATTTTTGGCCAAATAAATTTTGTTTTTTAAAATGTTAATAAGAAGTTGCAAAACACAGATTATTTCAAAATCTTTTTATTAACATTAATAATCCAGATTTACCAATAGAGTCAACAAATAATAGATAAACTCTGGAACTTTTCTAGTTTATAATAAACTTGTGAAATACATCAAAATATGCTGCAGCAACAGTAGAACAACAACTGCAACAACAACAATACAGACTGAAAGTATTCTGCTCAAACCCACAACAAAATACAAATTTGTATGAACTTGCAGTACCAGAACCTTCAATCTCTGAAAACTCATTTACAACCTCTGTGTGGTATTGTCCTAGAGAGCCAAAGGGGTTTTGTCCTCTAATCCTTGAAACCAAAAGGTTTTCATCCTCTGAACTCCAGCAAACCTAAGGATTTTTTGTCCTTTGAACTCCAACAAACCTAAGTGTTTTTCGTCGTTAGATCTGATTGCTTGAACACAAGTGGTCAGGACAATATTTGGCGAGAGTTTTTTGGTGTAGAATGAATGATAACTAGTGAATGCATCTGCACTCTTTATATAATTGAGATCAATGGTTGGTAAAAAATCCTGCTGAGTTGAGTGGCTCAGATTGTGCATACACCAACTGCATTAAATGTTGCTTCTTTTTTTTCTCAAATTTGAATTTGAATTCGCCTTTGCTGTGCAGGTTGGAGAGTTTTACCTTTTTCTAACTAGTTGCACTTTCACACGTTTCACGAACTCGCTAACTTTATGACATTTAGAACTCGTCAATTTTTGCCTCTTTCCACTTCCTCTCTTCCACCTCTTCATCTTATTGCACTTTCTGCCCTTCCATGAACCTTATTGACTTTTCATAGAGTTTGCGAACTCATAAACTTTGTGACATCACAAACCTGGTGCCTTTTCCTCTTCTTGTTGCACTTTCGTTGAACAGGCGAACTTAAAAACCTTGTTGCATTTTCCTTCAGGTCACAAACCTTCAAACTTTGCAACGTACTAAAATTTCCTCCCTTTTGTTGCACTTTCAAGAAGTTTGCAAACTCATGAACTTTGTGAGAAACAAAACCTTGTCGCACTTTTGTGAACCCATGAACTTTGCGAAGAACGTAACTTGCTTGCACTACTTTTTTCCCTTGGTTAGCTTCTTGACTTGAACCTTTTCATGGTTTGGCAACTTCATAGATAAACACCAAATCAATTATTTCCTAATTTTCATGCCTTAGCCCATCGGAAGTAGGGAATGGGTTGATATTATCTCTAATTTGCGAATTGTCTGAAAAGGGACATTTTAGAGAGGGGAAACAAGGAGGATATTGAATCCACTTGAAATCAATTCCAAAATATTCTAGCTGCTTGGTACCTCCAAAGAACACAAGCATCTATCTCTTGTATCCCACGTAAAAAGTAGGAAGAATATTGAATTACATTTTTATACAATCTTGTCTTGATAGCAAATACTTGATGAATTATTAACAACCCAAAAGTTGTGTTTGAAAGATGTTTTTTCCTTGTAAATAGTTTGGTACTGTCTTTGCCATTTCACTCATTGACACTTCACCACTTGGTTAGGGCTATCTCACTTGTAGATACATGCCCTCTATAACATCACTAAAAAAGATATTCCATTGCATTATTTCCAATCCCTCCAAAAAGGGCTTGGCCCCCTTAACTACAATATAAGGAGCCATTTTTGAAGGATCATGTTATAGAGCTTTAGGTAATTAGATTTATTTGTTGTGCTTAGTTTTTAGCTATATTGAAGTTATGTTAAGTTTTCAATTGCTACAAATCATGGCATCAAGGATCTTTCCATCAAATAAAGGATTTCTTTCTAATCTCTTCCTTATAGAGGGTGGGTAAATGATCAAGTTGCCTTGAAGTAGTGGGAAAAGTCTAACTTGGATATGTGGCTAGATCCCATGTATAATGTGGTCCTTCATATTGACAATGAAGAAGAGCAAAGTGATTTCTAGGCAGCCGATTTTTTACCAAGTTGTGTTAACCCAGAGATAGTGCCTTGGCATTGCCCCATGATGACCATGTCACAGAACTAGAAGGGATCTTTTTTGCTTGCATATGTTGAGCAGTAATGATCCTATATTATATATGTATGTACCTTCCAAGGGTCCTTTCCCTCCACTATTTTTACATTTCATTTACTTTCCAAAGTTGCTCCTTGGGCTCTAATGTTAGAGATACCTAGCCTCACCTTGATCTTGAGGATGCATACCCACGTCTCAAGCCACCCTTGGAAACCCTTTATTCTTTCCGTTTTTTGTTCCAAAATAAATCAGAGGACTTTCTCATCATTTGTAAGTTGCCTAAGAAGGAAAAAGGAAAAAAGATTAGATTAATTGAATTGATGCCAATTTTATTTCAACAGTTGGAACTTTACAAGTAAGAGGGAGATCATAATTGTTCCAAATTTGCAATTAATTCTCAAAACATGCCATTATTTATTGCCATTGATCAATAATTTAGAGCTGGATAACAAAGCAATTGCCTAAATAGCATATGATTTCTCTAGGGCATATGAGTTTTCGTCTTTGATTCAGCTGAATTGGAGGGCCCTCTCATTCAATAAGTGTGGCTTATTTTTTATTTCACTCACCTGTTTGCTACTGATTCCACACTACCAAGATTGGAACAATGTAACTAACAACAGAAGTAACAATGAACACGATGAATACCAAATAAGCAGATCTTTTTATATGGGTAGTCTCTTCACACTTGTTTGGTACAAGGAGGGCCCAAAACAACATACCTTCCTTGATATAGACTTGCTTTTTAAATGGCAATATTGATGGTTATTGGTTATACAACTGTCAACAAACAAACACAAGAAGTTACGTCACTGCCTAATGCTGACAAAATATAATTAGTCAGCTAGAACAAAACATTCTTAAACCAACGTCCTACATTACCCCCCTCTTTTGGAAAAGTCAAAGTCCCTTCCAACAATTCCAATGATAAAAGAATTATAGCAAGAAGAAATTGTAGGTGGGGAAGTAGAAGACATCCTTCGAGTTTTCAGAGGTGGTGAATTGGATGATTCAACATTGTTAGCCTTGAGCTTCTCTAGTTTTGCATGGGGCATACACTTCAATATTTTGGTCTTGCAAGTGCTTGGCTGCTACAAGTTAATGCTATGGGGAACACCTAACCAGTTTAGTTACCTTGTGAACTTTGCCCTTTGACTACACCACCTCCTCAACCATCACCAAGTTATCTTGAGCCTCAATGACCTGCTTTGCTTGCATCTAGGTGAGTTGGGTTTGTTGATGCAATTGCTCTTGAAAATGGGCCTGTTGAATCTAGAATTCATGCTTCGAGGTCTCTAAATCCAAAAGGACATTATCCTTTTCCTCCTTTGCCTCATGATGGCTAGACATGGAGGAGTTAGGAGATATTGGTATGATAAGGTGTGCTCAATAATTGCTGAGGAATGTAACACCTCCTCTACTTGAGAAGTGACTTGATGAATAGAGGGAGGAGACAACCATCACTCACACATTTTTGAAAGGTCTTGCCTTGGCAATCGTCTTCTAACAGAAGTTATGGTGAATTTTGTATGGCAATCTTTTTGCACAAAAATCTCTCTCCATGAAGCATCATCCATAATTTGGTGGATTTGAGATGGTCCACCCACAACATCTAAAGGACTAACAACCTTGTAAATGCCTTGCAAATCTTGGACCATGAGTTCAATGATGTGTAAAAACTAAGAGTCCCATATGGATCATCTCTATTAGGATGTGAAAAAGTATAGGTTCCATCTCTAGTATGTGAACTCATAGGATGTACTTGTAAAATCTTTGGTCCACCTTGCTAGCAACTTTCACTATGGCCAAATGTTCCTCTATTGGTTTAAGTGCTAGCTTTGGACCAATAGGCATTTCCAACTCTAAATTAACTAGTTCATTGGGTTGGTTCATCCAATCTTAAATGTGTAGCCCATAATCCCCTATAGCCAAAAGAGTCCTTGTAATAAGCTGAATGTTACATGAAGTAGTAATTTGTACCTCCATGTGCTCCTCTCCATCTTCCTCATCCTCACTATCAAGGTCTTTGCCCTCTTCCTTTGATTTTGCTTGCTGGACCATAATTTGCCTTGGTGTTGGCCAATAGAATACCAAGGTGCCTCCATTGAAACATAGATGGCCAACTAGAATCATAAGTATTATTCAGACTAAATTCTCCCTTTGTTTTTGCTTAAGAATATACTGCATCCATAAAGAAGCCAACTGCATGTTGTGCCTTATAAAAACTTTTATATGACAATAGAAGAAATTCGTTGATTTTTTTCGAGAGAAGATGGCCCCATTTACAGATTTTTTCACCCTTCCTCAATCCCAACATATGGCCAGACATTCGTACAACAATGTTTGAAGCCTTAGTAGCTACTACCATGCAACATTTAATAACATCCAAGATGCAACTCTACTAATTTGTGATGTCCCCTTCCTAGTCAGTTCAGCTGGATAAGTGGTTAGCCTATCATTCCGATCCTCGTAGGCTGACAGTGGTGTGTAGAGGATCATTTGAGGCAGTTACCCGGTGTTTAGGAGCATCATTCTTTCAGTTGATTCAGTTGGGCCTTCGCAGAATCTTTCAGAGAGTTTTTCAGTTATTTACTATTTATAGTAAGTCAGGCAGGCGAAGCTCTATTTTGGGCAGGGCACCGGTTCAGCTGGTTAGCTCAGAGTCGACCCAGTTTGTCAGTTTGATGGTCAGATGGAAAATAATGGAGCATTTAATGATTATTAAATAATTGATATTTTGACTTTATGTTATAAAGTCACTTTATTAATATATTTAAATATTAATGATAATGGCGTATTATAAAGTATTTTTAATACTTTATAATAAAGTGAAATATTTAATATAATGAATAATTATTTATTCATTAAAAGATGGGACGCTATTTATTTAATATTTTCCCTAAGTTAAGAAGGGCGAATTTAATCATTTATTTAAATGATTATTAAAAAGAAGCTTGGGTCGAATTTTTGAAAGGGTTATATATACACTGCCAAGACAAATCAAACTCTTATGTTATGATTATTCAATTTGTCTTATTCTCTCTCTGAGCATTGGAGTTTGCGAACCTAGGGTTTCAGCAGACATTGATTTTGGAGAACGTTCCCTCTTCAAGATCTGGCATACTGAGGCTGTGGAATACCAGTTGAAGATTGTCAAACTTGGTGACTTCGTACAGAGGTTGCAGTTAAGCTTATTGGATCGATTTAGGAAGAATTTACAGAGGTTATTCATCAGTTACTTGTGGCGACCTATCAAAGATCATTGCACAGAGTTCTGGCACTTTATTTCTTGAGGCCGTACCATATTTAATGCTGCTGCTGGGGCCGTACTTTTCTGTACCAGCAAGGGCCGTACTTCATCTCCAGAGGAAATCGCTTTGCCTTTTTATCTTCTGTCTTTTGCAAAGTGGGCGCCTAGGGTTTCTGGAGCTATTTCATTGTTTCTGAGCCTGGAGATTCGTGTTCTGAAGCTGGCCGTACCTATTCTTCTTCATTTCAAGGCGGCTGCAATAACCAGGTTTCTAAAATAAATGTATTGCCTTTTCTTTGCGTGTTGTTTAAATCACAGTGTAATCATTCAGAATGTTTAATAGATCCTCTGGCATCAATATTTGAATGATATTCTGTAGTTTATATCCATCTGGCATTTTATATTATTTTTCCAGTCATTTCCTTGCAAAATCGCATTTTCTCTTTATATGCAAAAACCTACCAAAAAACCAAAAAATACAGAAAACAGTCAAAACACAGTATTCTCAGACAGGGTTCGGGTTGAGAGACACCCGCTCCCCATAAAGGTATCAGAGCACGCTTTCCCCGCCATCCCGCAAGGCTTTTTCACCGTTTTTCAAGAAATGCAGTGCTTTTTGGATGCTTTTTCATGAGTAGAGACATCATTCACTATACTAAGGGTATAGGAATAGGCAGAGTTGAGGATTGGACAGGTCCACCTATTCCTGAAGGTGAGACAGTATCAGGAGTATTGGGTATTCACAGATCTAGCTCCAACAGGAGTGAGAACAGTGTCACAACACTGAACACTGATGGCAGATCGTGAGATTCCTGCAGAGACACATAGGGATTCAGGGAAAGCACATGCAGAAGGTGATATTACTGATGAGGAGTTTAGGCGCAGGCATGATAATATGATGGACATGATATCCCAGTTGATGGGCATGATGAGGCAGTATACTCCATCAGGCGCCTTATATCTAGATGGACGGTCGGCGGGGCTGAAGTGGACAGCCTTTAGCGCCGACTTGGCAGCCATCACCGATCTATCATGAGTGTAGGCCTGGACAACCTACATTCATATCTAGAGAGACCCCACCTCCGACTCAGGAGGCAGAGCAGCAGGGTCATCATTAGGAGTTTCAGCCACACAATGGCATGTCAGTAGCGGATGTGACTAGATTTCATGGTGAGTATTTATCATTAGCACCTGAGATCAGACAGGCGTTGTCCTTTCATGAGTTTATGGATGTTCATAAACCTAGAGGGGGAGGTAGATTTGACCGTAGAGCTCCTCAGCACTAGCAGCCATAGCCACAGGTGAACAGGGATTTACAGTATCTAGTTAGCAAAATCACCTTGCCATACTTTGATGGTTCCAATAAGACGTCAGCAAGGTCTTGGGTCCAGAAGTTGGACAATTATCTATCACTGAGACCTATGCAGGAGGACGAGGCCATTAAGTTTGCTACTTTGCATCTTGATGGGTTGGCGCATGATTGGTGGCATCATGGCATGTACAAACTTGGCCATCATGCAGTCACTACTTACCAGGAGTTCACCAGCAGGCTCATAGAGCATTTTGACAAGAAGGATCTAGAACTCTACTTCAGGGAGCTAGCTCAGCTTTCAGACAGGTAGTTTGGATGCTTATGTCGGCGAGTTTCAAAGGATTGCAGTCATGGTGACAGGCATTTCAGAACGAAGACTTGTTATTCTCTTCGTCAAGGGTTTGATGGAGCCTATGAGAGGTTGGGTCAAGGCATTTGATCCTCCTACCCTTCAGGATGCCATGAGGAAGGCACGTAACATGGAGCTTGCAGCACCTCGCAGCAAGTTCACTTCAGGCTCGACACCCTACACGAGGCCTAATAGGTCTTTTGACAGGAATAGGCCCTTTGACAGAAAGAGGGATCCACCCGATCCTAAGAGACAAAATGCACCACCCTTTGACAGAGAAACACTGAATGATCTACGGAAGAAAAAATTGTGTTTTTGGTGCAAGGCACCCTATGATGAAAAACATGTATGCCCGCTTCGTCCCAAGGTTAAAAACAATAAGATGGAATGGTTTTATGAGGGAGAAGAGCAATCTGATCTGTCAGACCAGCAAGCTGATTCTGAGCATTCAAATGATGATAGGTCTGAAAATGAGGGTGAAAACGAAGGAGGAAGGAAGCTACAGGAGGCACATTTGACTAGCCTTTAGAGAGATGGGTTGTTTAGACTTCGCGGGCTCCTAGCAGGTCAGAAGGTAATCACTCTACTCGACACTGGTGCCACTCATAATTTCATTGATGCACGGTTGGTAGAGAAACGTGGTATACAGACAGAGGAGTTTGAGGGTATTCAAGTCAAGGTGGCTGATGGGTACACCCTCAAATGTGACAGAAAGATTACTGATCTTCCGATGCGGTTGAACAACTACGAGTTCAAGACTGAATTCTATGTTGTTAATATGGGAGATACTGATGTGGTGTTAGGGATGGCTTGGCTTCATGATTTGGGTGAGTTCACACTCAATCTACGAGACATGGAGATGAAGTTCAAAGTTAATGGGAAGCCTCATGTCATCAAGGCCATTAGAGACAGTAATTTGAGGATGGTTTCGTACAGGCGGATGGAGAGACTCATTCGTCATGATATGGTTGACTGGGCTGCAGAGTGTATGTTAATGCGAGCACAGCAGGAGCAGCAGAAGAGTGAGTACCATCCAGAAATTCAGATACTAAGGACTAAACACTCCAAAGTGTTTAGCGACATTCCACTTGGTAGACCTCCAGATAGAGGCACTGAGCATATCATCGAGTTGGAGGAGGGTGCAAAGCCCATTATGATTACACCCTACAGGCATCCGAAACGACTCAAGGATGAGATAGAGAAGACCATCAATGAGTTATTAGCTATTGGGCATATTAGACCTAGCAAGTCACCTTTTGCTTCATCGGTTGTATTGGTGAAGAAGAAGGATGGATCACTTCGGATGTGCATAGACTACCGCCAGCTCAATAAGAGGACAATTAAGAATAGGTACCTGATACCACGCATCGATGAGTTGATTGATGAGTTGCACGGTGCTATCTTCTTTACGAAGATTGACTTGAGATCTGGGTACCACCAGATTCAGATGAGGGAGCAGGACATTGAGAAAACCGCTTTCAGGTGCCATTGCGGTCACTTCGAGTTCTTGGTTATGCCTTTTGGTTTAACCAATGGACCTGCCACCTTTCAAGCTACCATGAGCAGGGTCGTTAGTTCTCAGTTGCGGAGATTCGTGTTGGTTTTCTTTGATGACATTCTGGTGTACAGTAGGTCATGGGAGGAGCATTTAGCTCACTTGGATATAGTTTTGGGTATTTTGGCTAAGGAGTCCTTTTATGCCAAGGAATCCAAGTGTGAGCTAGGCATGGTGGAGTTGTTGTATCTGGGGCACATCATCAGTGCCAAGGGAGCTAGTATGGACCCTGAAAAGGTCCGGGCTATAGTTGAGTGGCCAGTACCAGAGAACCTTACGCAGCTCAGAGGATTCATTGGGTTGTGTGCTTTTTACAGGAGATTTGTTAGTGGATTCTCATGTCATGCCGCACCCCTTACTGATTTGACAAAAAAAGGGGCTTTTACTTGGTCACCACAGGCGCAGGAGTGCTTTGACAAGTTTAAGGTGATCATGACTTCGTGTCCAGTGCTAGCCTTACCTGACTTTACGAAGTCATTTGATTTGTTTTGCGATGCTTTAGGGGAGGGCATTGGTGCTGTTTTGATGGAGGAGAGGCACCCTATTGCTTTTGAGAGAAGGAAGCTTAGGGGTCCTGAGAGGTTTTACAGTATTTATGACAAGGAGATGTTAGCCATTATGCATGCCTTGGCTAAATTCAGGCAATACTTGGTAGGCAGCAAGTTCAGTGTGCGTACAGACCACAATAGCCTGAAACATTTCTTGGGACAGCGAGACCTAAATGAGAGGCAACAAAAATGGGTCAGCAAACTGCAATCATATGATTTTGATATTACTTTCATTAAGGGGAAGCAGAATGTTGTAGCTGACGCCTTGTCTCGCAGACCTCAGTTGAATGCTATGGCACAGATCTCCGAGGATTGGAGGCATCGGATCGTTACTGAGTATGCTAAGAACCCATGGGCTTCTAGCATTATTGATGGGACAGAGCAGGATAGTAGGTACACCGTTGTAGATGACTTGATCATTTACAAGGATTTTTGGATGCACGATTACGGGTTGAGGATCTGATTACGAGGCTGCAGATCATTTCCTATATGGCGGGCCATCCGGGTACTAAAACATATAAGTTAGTTTGAGCAGTTTATGTCATGTCACGATTTTTAGCGACGCTCGAGATGTAAAGATTGGCTATCACTTAGAGACTTTCGTAGAGTGAGTGATTTAGAGGTGGTTTGAGCTTGGCTCCTACGGCGTCCAGTTAGCAGTTTTGATCAATTAGCTTTCGTTCGGGCTCTTCCAGGCGTTTCTTGAATTATATTTTTTAGCATTCCGCAGCGGTCGGCGTGGGACCTTATATTTTAGCGGTATGGACTTGCTGGCATTGAGAATCGCCGGTGTTAAATTGACTTAGTGAGATGAGTCATGGACAGTACTTGAGGGAGATAATATTTAATTGCATTAATTAAATATTAATTATTTAATAGTTATAATATAGTTATAATATTGATATATAGCACCGTGATTGCCACCTTGATTCGCCCATCTGTCGAAAGAGCGGTTGAAATCAATTTATTATAAATATCAGGCGAGAACGGGGAAAATTAAAAATTAAAGGTGAAATATTTAAAATTTCCTATCTTTTAAAATATAGCACTTTTATTGCAATAAAGGAGTTTACATTGGTTTTTTGAGCCGTACCGATATTTATGAGTGAAAAGTGTCAGACTTAGTGAAGCCTTGGAAGCATAGGTTTTCATCTACCAGAGAATTCAAAGTGACGACCATCTCATGAATGATTCGAGAACATGTGAATATCACGTTCTTGCCGTTGTGAGGGTGCTCATTAGAAGAAATTACAGAGCTTCATATTAAATCAAACGTTAGAGTTATCAGAGATATTCATTATTCAGGAGAATTATTGCACAGAGGCGCCCATATTCATCATTTTCCAGAGGATCCAGAAGAGCCGTACAAATGGTATTTATTACAGCAGCAGGCCGTACATTTCTGACAGGCCGTACTTGCATGAAGGAGGCGAGTTGTGATCTTGGGAAAAGCGCCTAACATTTGGTTTCCAGTTTGCATCTTGGGTGGCGCTAGGGTATCAAGCATCATTTGAGAGTGCCAGACAGAGATAACAGAGGGAGCCGAATCCTTATTTAATTAATGATAGCTGCTGTCAGCCGTACCGGCAAGTACAGCAGGCCGTACCTTTGCCTGGAGCTGTACTTCTCAAATAAAAGATACGCCCATCTTTATGTCATCTAATCTTCTTCATCCTGGAGTGCTGGGGTTGCTGGAAACTGTTGAGATCATCAGATTGGAGGAGGGAACAATATTTGTTGCAGCCGTACCATTTCCATCAGAATATTTAATGCTGTATCAAAAATCAGGTTTTCAATAATCATTGCCTTTTCCTTTGCATGTCATCAAATCTTTATTGTAATAGTTGCAGAAGAATAACTTATGATCCAGATTCAGTATCTGTATTAGGGTTTGAGATTTACGAAGTGAAATTATTTCTAAAGCATTTATTATTATTTTTCAAGTAAAGCCGTACCATTTATTTATTGTTCAAAAACCCAAAAACGGTCAAAAAACATAAAACGTCAGGAAAGTCACATAAAACGTCAGGAAAGTCACAAAAAACTGTCAGATTCAGAAACAGGGGAAACTGGGGTTCTTACAATTTACTTGGAAAGGGCTGAAAACTGATGTTCTTCAGTATGTTCGAGAGTGTTCTGTTTGCCAGTAGAACAAGTAGGAACACACATATCCTGCTGGATTGCTCTAGCCACTTCCGATACCTGACAGGAAGTGGGAGTGTTTATCGATGGACTTTATCACGGGTTTGCTGAAAGCCCAAGGTAAAGATTGCATTTACGTAGTGGTTGATTGGTTGACCAAATATGCACACTTCTTCCTGATTACTACTACATTCACAGCGTCACAGACTGCAGAGCTCTTCTTCAGAGAGGTATTCCGGTTACATGGGTTGCCTCGGTGATGATTAGCGACCTGAGCGTCCAGTTCATGACAACTTTGGCGGGGAAGTTATTGGCGGGTTACGGCAGGACGAAGCTGACACCAGTACAGCCTGCATCAGTAAATAGATGAAGCTGACGGAAGTGTCAATAAAGTGGGTGGAAGGTTACTGCTAGCAATACATAGGCGGACAGCGAGCTTGGGTGGTGGATATACCTCTATAGTATTATTTATAACTCTACTCACCACATGGCAATCTGAATGATTCCCTTAATAATAGCATTATGCAGGTAGCCAGTAGCCTTTTGGGTCCCGATATTAGGTGATAGCGAGGGGTACCCAGAAGTGTAAGGAGGCCGCATGATCTTGGTCGGCGGGGACCATTTTGAGGTCTCTCAGAGACAATATCCAACGGGCACAGAATCAGTAGAAGCAGTATGCTGATCAGAAGAGGGTTGAGCGTTCTTTTGTAGTGGGTGATATGGTGTATCTTATGTTGCAGCCATATCGTCAGTCTACTCTGCGGAAGAGTGGTGCGGAGAAGTTGAAACCTCGTTACTATGGTCCATTTCGTGTTATCAGACGAGTGGGCGAGGTTGCATATGAGTTGGACTTACCAGCATATAGCAGGGTTCACAACGTGTTTCACGTTTCTCGCCTGAAGAAGGCATTGGGTCAGCATGTGACATCCTCTCCAGTTCTGCCACCCCTTGATGATGAAGGGAAATTGATACTAGTACCTGAGGCCATCCTCGAGACGAGAGAGAGACACCTTCGGAGGCGGGTGATCAGGGAATATCTGATCAAGTGGAGAGATTTGCTAGTTGAGGATGCGACATGGGAGTCCGAGGAGATTTTACAGCATCCGGAGTTGAGATTGCTTGAGGACAAGCAATTTCAGGGAGGGCGGACTGTAATGTCCCCTTCCTAGTCAGTTCAGTTGGATATGTGGTTAGCCTATCATTCCGATCCTTGTAGGCTGACAGAGGTGTGTAGAGGATCATTTGAGGTAGTTACCCGGTGTTCAGGAGCATCATTCTTTCAGTTGATTCAGGTTGGGCCTTCGCAGAATCTTTCAGAGAGGTTTTTCAGTTACTTACTATTTATAGTAAGTCAGGCAGGCGGAAGCTGCTATTTTGGGCAGGGCACCTGGTTCAGCTGGTTAGCTCGGAGTCGACCCAGTTTGTCAGTTTGATGGACAGATGGGGAATAATGAAGCATTTAATGATTATTAAATAATTAATATTTTGACTTTATGATATAAAGTCACTTTATTAATATATTTAAATGTTAACGATTAAATGGCATATTATAAAGTATTTTTAATACTTTATAATAAAGGGGAATGTTTATTATAATGAATAATTATTTATTCATTAAAGGTGGACCCCATTTATTAAACATTTGTCCTAAGTTGAGAAGGGCGAACTTAATCATTTATTTAAATGATTATTAAAAGATGCTTGGGTCAAATTTTTGAAAGGGTTATATATATACTGCCAAGACAAATCGAACTTTTATGTTATGATTATTCAATTTGTCTTATTCTCTCTCTGAGTATTGGGGTTTGCGAACCTAGGGTTTTAGCAGACATTCGATTTTGAAGAACGTTCCCTCTTCGAGATCTAACATACTGAGGCTATGAAATATCAGTTGAAGATTGTCCATCAGCGTGGCTTCATCCAGAAGTCATACAGAGCTCACAGTGAAGTTTTTCATTCAGTATTTGGTTCTATTGTTCATCAGGAAGAATTGCCTTTTAGAGAGTATCATTGTTTTGCATCTGGCCAGTTCCCAAGAAAAAGGTACGGCTGCAATTAATGCTGCTGACAGGCCGTACATGCTGCAGAAAGGACGTCTTTTCCTCTGGCAACCAAAATGTCTATCTTCTGAGCTTCCAGTCTTCATTATTTTGGGCGCACCAGCAAGGGAAATCGATTTCAGTTGTTATCTGGGAAGAGAAATCAAGATCTGAGCTAGGCCGTACATTTCATCATTCTTCCAGGCGGCTGCAAGCAATAACCAGGTTCTTTTAATAAATTTATTTGTTCACTTCTGTTCCGGAAAGCATTGTAGTTGTTCGATAACGATAATAAAATCATCTGCCATTGCTCTGGAAGTTATTTGGTACATCGTTATTTATTTATGAATTTATTTGCATTTATTTCTCAAAATCGCAAATTCCTTATTGCTGCAAAAAAACATTAAAAATAAAAAAAAAATCTCGAAAACAAACAAAAACCTTACATCTTCAGTCCGTGATTGGGTTGAGAGACACCTGGTCTCTTACAGCGAAGGGTTGCTTTCCAATTGTCTATCATTGCATTTTGGGCTAATGTATTTAATGGGTGCAAGTTAAGTTTTTGGAAAAAATAAGGGTGGGATTTTACAATTACATGCAATGTCAGGAGGCCTCTTGTTCTTTAATATAAGCCAATATTTGGTGTTTTGGCCCTCTTTCACCTCATACGGCCCTCAGAGATGAACTCAAATATCACCTTCTATGGCCCTCAAAGATGAAGTCAAATAGTTTGATAAGATTTGCTAAAGAAAATGGAATTATAAATTTCCTTCTACAATTACAAGCCACACTAGAAACTCTCATAGACTTGCACAAATTTGTAACAACACACCAACACCAACATTGAAACTAGAAACTCTTCTACAATTGTTCAACACATAGGTAATCTATATATGGAATTACTCACATGAACAGAAGGGTGTTCATCCAAAAATCCACTTTCCAAAAAGGGTTTCATTCTTAGGTAGAAAATGAATATTCATTTGATTTTGAAATGGGTTTGATTTCTTAGGTGTTGACAGCAATCTGACTCCTTTTTATTCTTAATAGCCATGAAATATATTTTCAAATCTGCTCAATTTTTTTCTTCTGGAGACTCCTGTAGCTTTCAGCCCCTTCTTTGCTACTTGGCAGCTATTTTTAATTTTTATTACTTTTTTAATAAAGGGAGTGAGCCCCTATCCTCACAGCTTTAAAAAAAATAAAAAAAATAAAAAAATCTGCTCAAAACCTTCATAAAACTGCTCACAACTTTGGCATAAATCTGTGATAAATTTCCTCAAAAGGTCCACTCAAGTCTTCAACAACTTTTTGTCATAAATCTTCTATGAATGATGTTCTATAAATCTGCTCTTGAAGCTCTTTTAGATCTTCCTTAAACTGTAATGTCCCCTTCCTAGCCTATTCACCAGTTGTGGCAGAGTTAGCCTATTCAGTCATTCCCATAGGCTAACGAAGTTTGGTTGGGGAACTTTGGTGACCATTAATCCAGCATGGTGTGGTTGGGAGTTCTGTATTGCCCTTTTTTGGAGTGTTTTCAAAGTTTTCGCCCATACTATTTTTAGTAAGTCAGTTTCAGGCATCGATAGTGCCAGATGTCATTTTGCTATTTTTCGTAGTGTCAGTGTGAGTAGTTGATACCCATCTCTTAATGTTTATTTGGTCCAGTGCAATTATTTTAAATGACATAAATGTATTAAAGTTAAATAAAATATTCAACTTATGTTATTTTATAAAATTACTTTATTAAAGGGACCATGGGAGACATAAGGGGAAAATGTAAAGTAAATAATGTTATATCTTAAGATGGGTGCCTAGGGAGTCATAAGGGGACATTTTAATTTAAAAATAAAATCATTTTATTTCCCAAGAGGGGGTCATGGGTTTTGGAGAGAGCTATAAAAGGGCTCTTGGAGTTCATTTTTCTCTTATGTTGGATTGCATATTGAGTTTGTTCTTGGAGGAGTTCATTCTTCTCAAGGTTTGTGAGGACAAAATCCCTTGCAAGTAGCATTCTCTATGCCATTGAGAGACACAATCTGGAGAATATATTGGTAGTTTCATACAACGATCACAACTGGGCTACGTTGGTGTTCATTTCTCCTCTTCTTCAATCATTAGAGCTTTGCATTTCAGAGTCCATTGTCAAGCTGAATTGGAGGAAGACATTTTGGAGTTTCTTGTTGTTGTAAACCCCATTTTGTTGGCCGTACCATTCACAGGAGGGCGTGAGGGTTTGCAAGGAGGGCACTTAGGGTTTGGAGTTGGGTATTTTTGCAAGTGTGGTGCCTAGGGCTAGAGAATCATCAACAACTTCATCGTGAGTGGAGACAGCGATTTACTGAGGCCAAATCCACCATTTTCTCACTTCCAGTTTGCTGGTTTCTACTACAACACCTTGTCAAAGTTGCAAGCATTTTCTGGGTATGTTGGTTCTAGATATGTAATGATATTTTGTGAACTGGGTTGCTGTTGTAATTGAGGAAATCTTGATATTTTGAATGCAATACAAATCTAGAATTTTCAGCTTGTTGCAGCATTGGGAAATAGTGAAATTTCTGAGTATTTTATTGCTGCAAGTTACTGTTATTTCTGCACTTTATATCCATTTGGAAATCATCAAATACATTGCAAAAACACAAAACAAATCACAAAAAAAAAAACCAAGGCAAAACAAGGCAGCATATTATAGTGGTATTAGAGTAGTGAGTCCTGTCATCTTGAAGGGGTTTTGTGAGAGAAAAACAGTGTATGACAGTGGGTTGAATGAGTAATGCAGCCATATACCCATCATTATAATTTGAGGAGAAACAGACCCAATGCAAGCACTGAAACCCAACCCAAGTTAGATCCCTTTGCAGGGGTAGAAATGGCTGATAGGGAACAACCACAGGAAGAACCTAGGACTAGGGACATATTGAATGATTTGGCTAGAGGGCTGCGTTAGGATGCAATAGAGTTTAGTGCAAATGATGAACATAATGAACCAACAGTTGTATGGGGATAACAATCACAATTAGGGGAATAATGTCGGAAAGAATGGTGGGAACAATGGAAGTAACGATGAGGGCAAAAAGGGGCATGGTAGGAACAATGGAAATGGTGAAGGTTTGGTAAATGACAAAGGCACAAATCAGTAGGTAGAACTAGGGCAACTAATTCCAGGTCCTTAATTCCTAACTTCTAGCTGAGAGTTAATCCTCGGATAGAGGACGAGCCCACCCAATAGGAGCTACATGATCAGATTTTGCAGGATTGGAGTTTCAAGCTGGGATGTCCTTCCGTGATTATATGGACCTGAGGTTGAAGCAAAAACCACATAGAGGTGGTAGGCAGCACCATTAGGAGTTACAGCGGAAGGTGGGTAAGCTATCCATTCCTTACTTTGATGGCTTGGGGAAGACACAGCGAGGGCATGGATTCAAAAGTTGGACACATATATCCAGGTCAACCCAATGCAGGGGGATGAAGCTATCAACTATGCAACTATACACTTGGATGGTAGTGCACATGAGTGGTGGCACCGTGGCATGATCACCTTGGGTCATGATCAAACTAATTCATATGTCGAGTTCACAGAGAGGCTAATAGAAAGCTTTGATAGGAAAGATCCAAAGTTGCATTTCAAGGAGTTGGCTTGGCTTAAACAATGGGGTTTTGTGGAGGCATATGTGGCGGAATTTCAAAGACTTCTAGTGTTAGTCATAGAGATTTTAGAGAGGAGGCTTATTGTGCTTTTTATGGATGGTCTTTCAGATCCCTTGCGAGGTTGGATTAAGGCTCTTAATCCGTCGTCATTACAGGAGGCCATTAAGAAGGCTAGAGATATGGGGGCTTATACTCTTAGAAGCAAATTCCAGTCTAAGAGTTTCCCCCAAAAGAAGGACAAGGATAAGAAATATTTTCATAAGGAAACACACCAGCCATGTAACGAGGGTAATAGGTTGGATCATAGTTGAAAAACTCGAACTCGGCAATAACTCGGCAAGGCCAATTTTTTTGATAACTCGGGACTTGGCAAAAAATCGGGGAAAAACTCGGCAATAACTCGGCAAATTTATCGAACATTTGAAAAAATACACAATTTTTAAAAATATTCTTCAAATCCTTGTATGAAATTATGAATCATTTATGTGCATGTAATCATTTTACTTTATATTAAATACTTGTGTTTTCATTTACTATGTAAAGTTTACAATTTTACACAATTAGTATGAACCAATTTATATTTTAATGATATTTAAATAAAGTTACACTTCGAAACCTTTCAAATTAGAAAAGAATAATTATAAATTTATACATATTATATATATTCATTAGAAATAAACTATATATATATAAAGAATAATTAAATTTATATATAATTAAATTTGTATAAATTTATATATAATAAATAATATATATGTATAAATTTAATTAGATAATATAATATGTATAAATTTATATATAATTAAATAAACTATATATATAAATATAATAAAGGAACAAACAATATATACAATATTATATAAAGAATAATTAAAGTTACATATAATTAAATTTGTTGTTTATCGTTTATACATTAATCATATATTGTTTATATATAAATAATTATAAATTTATGCATATTATATAAATTGTTAATTTAGTATTTTATATATTATATATATTATTACAAATTTCACCAACAGAAATATAAAGCTAAATATTTGATTTAATAAATTATTTTATAGAAGAACTATTGTTTCGAAGCAATTTTTTTGCCCTTTCGCTTCAAGCCCGATTGCATTCAAACCAGATGCAGGCATAAGCAAACTAAAAATCATGACTTTTTTGGGAGAAATGAAGTCGCGTTTTTAACCTACGACAGACTTCTGAAAATCGTGAGACTGTAATGGCGCCCTAGCTGTTCGTCACGTCGCGTCCATCTTCTGCAACTGTTCGCCGAAAATTGCCCTGGTTGCGGTCGCGGTCGCCGTCGGGAGTTAGATGATAAAAGAGAACATTAGAAATTAGGGTTCGCTTTTCCGCGACCTCATACCTCTTCGTGCCGCGTTTTTCTCCATTGACGCGCGCATTTTCGCGATTTTTTACTCAGAACGCGCTGCGATTTTTTGCTTTAACTCGTCGGCGAGTAATGCAGCGATTTACTCGGCTGAGGATTTGCAACGCGATTACTCGCGCTTTAGGCGAGTAATACGCGATTTTTTCAACTATGGGTTGGATAATGAGCAGCTTGTTGGCATTTTAATTTGCACCTCTAGAATGCGAATTAGAAACGAACAACTATGTGCAGTAACTTGCTCTTCAAATTCGGAGGGGAAGCTCCCTCTTTGCTGATGGTGTTCAAGAAAGTAAATTAAATCTAATTTGCCTATCTTTTTGGTTCAGCTAAGAGCTCAAGGTTTATAAAACTCAAGCGCCGTAGTTGAGATTTTCTGATTTAGAACTTCAACTACGACTAACCTACGCTAAAGACGTTTCTAATTTCTCAAGTAAATGCAAAGCAAGAGAATTAGAAATGAACAAAGTTTGATTCTTTGACAAAATACTTAGATAAACTCAGCTTCCAACATACATCTACTTACTTTCAATGCGAGCTGAAATTAAAGATCATATAAGCATAACACAATAAACGGATATCTGAGACATTATATCAAGGAAAAATAGGCTCAAGACTTTATTTCTCAAATCTTTGGAACAAAGATTACACTAAACACATGCACGAAACAAGAACTTGCAGCTAAAAGAGACTTGTAAACTTGTTCTTACACAAAGTGAACAACAACTACAAGACAACAACTTGAACGCAAAATAAGCTCAGCAATTTGTTATCACAAGTATGGTTGAAAATAAATGAGAAAGACTACTCTTATTTATAGACAAGCAGAGGAGTAGGGAACCCTAAAATGTCCTTGCTTTTACAACTAAGGCTTGCTCAACAAGCAAGCTTTATTTCTAAAACTAAAAGAAGATAACATCTAACCACCTAAGAAAGCAAGAAAAATAGGAAATGCCAACTATTACATTTTATCTTCTTTCTCTTCTTCAAAGAATAGATAAGAATTGTTCCGAGAATAGAAAGAAAGCGGAAAGAAAGATTCTAGAAGAAAGCAACTTTAAATCTTGATCACATCCGCTAAAAAGTTGGAAACTGTGTCTTTGTCAGGTGCATCAATACTATCAATAGCAAAGTTTCGCTTTTCTAGGATATCCTTTCCATTTGCAATTGATCTTAGGAAATCTTCGACCTCATTGGCCACTTTGTCGAACCTTGCTGACATCATGGAAATCTTACTCATGCCGCCATCACTGCCATAGACAACACTCTGAAACTGGGCTTGTACTTCATCAAGTCTGACATAGGAACCGTCATCATGATGACACCGAGCAGGGATCTCAGTAATAAACTCATTTATGAACAAAAAAGCCTCAACCACCCTTTGCTTGTATGCAACAATCTCCTCGGCTATCCTCTCATAGGTTCTCACCTTGAAGATGTGACGCTCTTTCCATGCAAGGATTTGTCTCTTGTGTTCTCTAGAAACTGTCGAACCATAGGCTGTATCCAAATCTACAATGATGATTTCATGTTGTTGTACCCCAAAATTAAAATTTTTGTTACACTTATACATTTTGAAGAAATGAGTAAAAGTCTTGTTAAATCTATCAAAAAGGTCAAAATTTGGGTGTGAATGTCTTGCATGAGGGGTTAAAATGTAAAATTTCCAAAATCTGATGATCTGGGTCTGCTCAGAGCAACCTAATCTACAAAACCCAGATCTCAGTTTTTCGTCCCTACTTTTTAGGAAAACTGCTATTTTTAGAAATTTCCTAAAAATATAACTTTTTTTGGGTTTTTTTGGGTTTCTTTTGAAACGGATACTGGGAAAACTTTCTAAAAATAGAAAATTGGTCCGTTAGGGTTCAAACTGATTTTGATTGGCTCAAAATACTTCCATATCAAGCTGGTGCAGTTAGAATCTCAAAAAGATCAGTTTTTCCCTAGTGGGTCTATTCTGTTTTTTCAGAAGTATATCAGGAGCTTCGAGGTCATCAATGGAGGTCAGTTAGCTGCTAGGCGTCAGATTCAACACTCAAGCATTCAGCAGGAGGTGAGTTGGTGAGCAAGCACGAAGAAACGAGGAAGAAGGTGAAAACAGTGAAATTTTGACTAAGTCTGCTTGACTTGGGCGCCCCAGGTGAAGAAGGGCGCCAATCTTTTTAGGGCACCAGATGATGAAATTAGGGTTTGAGATTCTAAGTAAGGTTGCTCAGTTTCCTTCCAGCTCCGCAACGGATCCGACAGTACAGTCATCAGATCATCCAATCATCCGGAATTCAAGATCAAACAGGGAGGATCCAAACAGAAGTCAGAATGAAGAACATGAAAATCACCAAAATTTGACTAAGTCTGGGAACTTTGGGCGCCCCAGGTGGCTAGGGGTGCCCAACTTTTTGAGAGGCCAAATCTATTAGTTAGGGTTT
>VDFB02046518.1:0-52554 GCA_007258455.2 Sequoia sempervirens
CTAGCTTTATATATCAAGCTATGTTTATTATATCCATATATATAGCTTTTAGCAATTTATTTATCCTATTTAATATATTTTTATTTTTATAAGTTTAACATATATATAATATACCCCATTTCTTAGTTACCAGATTACTTTTACCTTAATTTGTAAATATGATGATGACTTTGATATGGTACACTCCATTGTGAGATTACCAAATGTTTTAATGCGTGATTATGTTTCGTATATTCGGATTGAAAATGTGATAAATGAATGTGTTGTAATGTGATTGCTTCAATGCTTTGATGATGCAAATGAATCGGCTAACTACTTTTATGATGCACTAAGTTGGATGCAAGAAAAGAATCAAGCCATTGAGAGAGAGGGGGAGTATCACTCAGGAGAAGAGCTTGGTTTGGTAACCCCTAATGTGCCTATTTGTGCTATCACACACACTCACACCCTAGTTTGGTTAAGATGAGTCAAGTTAGATCGGAAATTGGTAAGTGAACTGTTAGTCATAGTTTGGAGATGATTTTTACAGTTTTTGTTTCGGTCTTTGATTTCTTGATTGTTTCTTAGTTTGTATTACATCACTAAATCTCTATATTTAGTATAAGTTCTTCTTGTTAGTGTTTGTAGTTTAGGGAGATATTTTCTCCTAAGTAAAAATTTAAATCATAAATAATAAGGCAAGTCGGCCTTAATCACAAATTATACTATTTCTTAAAAGGAGGCCGATCCAAGTGAAGAGTCACCTTGCTTGTGAAGAGTCTCCTTGCATTGTATATATAGATGGAGATGATCATCCATTTCATCATCAAGTCATTCTTATTTTCACATTCTTTCAAGTTGCTTATGAGTTGGAGCTTCCAGCTGAAAGCAAGGTGCATAACGTCTTCCATGTGTCACGCCTCAAGAAGGCCCTTGGACACAATGTTGCGGCTACTTCAGAATTACCTCCATTGGATGAGGAAAGACAGTTGGTGTTGATTCCAGAAGAAATTCTTGATACTAGAGAACGTTCCTTGAGGAGAAGGACAATCAAGGAATACTTGGTTAGATGGAGGAATTTTCCTATTGAAGATGCCACGTGGGAAGGAGAACAGATTTTGTTGCATCCATCTTTTCAATTGCTTGAGGACAAGCAATCTCGAGGAGGGCGGACTGTAATGTCCCCTTCTCATCAGTGATCGGTTATGACACTCATCAGCCTATTCCGAAACCCTATAGGCTCGTTTGAGGTAAAATTAGGGTTTCCAGGTTCGGAGGTTCTATGGTTTTTCAGGGAGTTTACTATTTATAGTAAATTCTATTTGTGGCAGTATGCAATTGTCAGTCTTCAAGGTCTTCATTTTCAGTTGGATCATTTAATGCAATTCATGTCTGACTTCTAAAGGCTTTTTTGTGATGAATAAAGGCATTAAGATTATAATTTGCAATTGACCCCTTGGCCTAGGAGAACAACTTAAGTTGTGTTTAAAAGAGGGACTTGGAAGGGGTACGCCCTCATAAAGGTGATTTAATTATTAATGAAGATAAAAGCCTTGTGAAATGAAGTGGACGCCTTTTTGAAGAAATTATTTAAAAATAAAGATTTTATGTTGCCTTGTAAAGTGGACGCCTTTTTGTGAAGTTGGAAGGTTTCTGGAAATTGAAGAGTCTCATGAGACTTTTGGCACCCTTTCTTGAGGAATTGATGAGTCTTCTACTCCTCTATAAAATGAATGCTTTGTTTCAGCATTGGTATCCATGAAAATTATGCTAAAGTTATGCTGTCCGAATGACAATTGACATTTTGCTTCGAGGAAGTCTACCTCCTAGCTCTTCGTCCAATTTCGTGTTTGCAAGACAACACCTAGTTGGCTACATTGCTGCTTCTCAACATCAAACTAGCAGATTGAGCTCATTCGATTGAAGAATTCTGGAGTTTTTGGCAATTTTGGTTTGCTGGTTCATCAACAGCTGAAGGTGATTTTGATTTATAGCTTTATTTTCAGTCTGATTTTGGTTCTGGGTATTTCACCATTGGATTTGTTGACTTTGGGCGACTCATCATACTAAGTTTCAGATTTTATAATTGAAAGTTTGATTTTTAAATGAAAATCGCCCCTTCAAGGAAGGTCGTACCTTTTCAAGAGTGCATTGGAATGTGTGCTTAATTCTCAGGGGGTTTTGGTTGTTGTTTCTCCATTCTCACTTGGTCGCCTACCTTCTAGTTGTTCACTGCTTTTGATTTCATTCAAAACGGAGGTATTTTGAGGATGTTATGAGCATTTAATTGATTTCACAGTTTGCTGATTAAGAATTCCAGAACTCAGGTTTTTACATCAGATTGTAATAGTTTTCTGTTTTGGGCTATTACTTCTATTTTGGAGTGATAAATCATTGTAACAATTCATTCTCCTCTTCTCAGTTATTTTCTATCATTGTAATGCTCGTATTTGTAGTCTTTTGAATTTGTAAGGTTGTGGTTTAGTAGTACTAACCCAACCAGTATGATTGCTGCAATTACTTGTTTATTTTCATATTAATTACCCCAGGTCGGTTTACCGCCAGTGTGGAGAACGAACTTGTTATCTCTTGTACCCACTCTCAAGTGGAGAATCCCCACTATTCAGTGGATGCCCGCTGCAGCGGATGAATTAGATAGTTGTACTCTCATGGCTGGTTATCCGCCTAGAAGTTTCAGTTTCAATTAATCACTCTGTCATATGTTAGCACCTCGCCCTCAATGGGATCTTGAGTGCACATTCTTGACATTGAGTTTCATTTCAAGTACTGTTCTTAAGTTGCTCTGCCATATGACAACACCTATCCTTTCTTGGGATTGAGTGTGCATTCTTGGTGTGAGTTCTTTCAAGCTTGGTTTTCTATTTGGAGCTAACGCTAATCAAGTTGACTAATGCTAGTTATGTGTGTAAATCTTCTGAAAAAATTGGTTAGCATATTTCAATATATTTTTGTTGGGTTTTTCTCCCTCGAATAGGAGGGTTTTCCCAAGGTAAATTGTTGTGTTTATTGTTCATGTGTTGTGATTTCTACTTATTGCAAATCTAATCCTAAAATTAACATGGTATCAAAGCGGGTTCGGGGGGAAGATCTGATCAGATTTGTCTAGGCATCAACAAAATGAGGCAGAGATATATTGGGCTTTGGCGGACAAGAGGATTATCACGGAGAATTGATTGACGTTTGGAAATTGGTGAAGAAGATCTGAGATCGATACCTCTCAGATGATGAAGTCTTGGCTGGACGAAAACCCAATCAGGTATTCTAACGTAAAGGATGTGGCATAGAGAAGTATCCTGCATTGGAGAGTATATCTCTTCAATCTATCTTCTTTCAATAAGGCAAAAGGGGCGGATCGTCAAAAGTTTCAAGCATCTTGGATTATGCTTGCCGGGAATGATTTTCATTGTGGCTACATAGCCATCTCAAGGCATCGACAATCTCTTCAATCAAAGGTGAAGGGATAATATAAACAAAGTAATGCCAGCCAACCGCCCTTATAGTTACCTGGCAGTGCATTATCGAAGGGTTGATGTCTTTATAGAACCAATTGCCACCGGGAGTTTAAATAGAGATATTCATACAACAAAGGAACGAATCCACAGCAAAAACAAAGCCCGAGTCCATTTATTATGGCCGTGTATATAAAGGAATCGGGAATATTCTCATTTTGCATTTCATTGGACCAGAAGTACTCACGGTTGCTCTTATCAGGAGGCTGGGTATGACGGGAGTCATAAGGTGATGCCGATAATATTAATCTAGGCATTTGAAAGTTCGATAACCATATGTAACTAAATGCTAGCGGTGATCTACATAAGCCTAAGAAGTTGTAAAACACCAGTTGAGAACAATATACAAATAGAAGGAAACTTAGGAAGTCTATTTCGGAGATGCACTTAAATGCCTAGCGCACTGAGGCTTGATGTTTATGCTCTTTAAGCACTCGCTACTACTATTAATTCAAGTCTAGAAGTTCGGCCAGAGCCGAAGGCTCGGCCTAAACGAATGTCGTCAAAGTCAGTCGAATGTGGAAACAGAGAAATCATCTAGAACATTTGTTAGAAGTGGGCTTCATGAGTTGGAGCCTTGGTAGGATTGTTTTCCCATTTTGGGAGATTCAAAATATTCAACAGCAGAGGTTGCAGTTCCTGTTCTTTGCCAATGCTATTCAATTCAATTTAAATCCTACTCAATAAAGAGATAAGTATTTCATACCCTTGAATAATGTTCATGAATTTTTTTATGTAGTTATTAATTCATGCTATAACATTGAGAATAGTAAATCATGAATGCTTCTAGCATTAGTCTGGACATTTCTCTTTGAGGTAGTTTGATTCTATGAACTATTAGTAATCTCTCTAAACTGCTTCCAAGACAGATCGAAGAGCAAAAGGATGATGAGAGATTGCATTCAAGGGAGGAAGAGCTTGATGCATCCTATGAGGGAATCACACAGGTTGAAGAATGGAGACACAACTTACTGCCATGGGACTGAGTTGGTGGCTGGAGACATCTCTCAAAGAGGAAGAACCCTTACAGATTGTCTTTGCAATCAATTTCTTCGAAGAGGAGGAAATAACATTCAGAGGGAGTCTGACAAACCTTGGATGAGGAGGTCAGGAGGTTGATGCAAGTACTTGGAGCTTCAGAGGGAGTCACATCATCATGAAGATTTGTTATAATGTATATTTCTTTGTGACGGAGAAGTATGAAGTGAAAGCCCTTGTAGTGTATATTTCTCTGTGATGAAAAAGTATGAGGTGAAATCCCTTGTAGTGTATATTTCTCTGTGAGGGAGAAGTATGAGGTGAAAACCCTTGTAGTGTATATTTCTCTATGACGGAGAAGTATGAGGTGAAATCCCTTGTAGTGTATATTTCTTTGAGACGGAGAAATATGAGGTGTGAGCCCTTGTTCATCTCTGAGACTGAGATGAGACATCATGTTGAGAGACTCCATGACAACATCACGTTGAAAGACTCCATGATGAACCCTTTGTACTTGTGTTTTTTCCACACATGGGAGTAGGCATGGCGGAAATCATGTTCAGAGACTCCATGACGACATCATGTTGAGAAACTCTGTGATGGGCACCTGTACATGTGTTTCTTTCCACACATGGGAGTAGCCATGGTGGACGTCATGTTGATTGACTCTATGACGATATCATGTTGAGAGACTCCATGATGAACTACTTTCCACAAATGGGTGTAGCCATTGTGGGCATCATGTTGAGAGACTCCATGATGAGGATATCTAGAAATCTGATCCTAGGGTAAACTATTTTATTTATTGTTCATGTGTTGTGATTTCTACTTATTGCAAATCTGATCCTAAAATTAACACTTCTTTGTGTATTTATGTTTATATATTGATCAATAAGTATATACATAGAATGTATATATGTATATAAAAAAAATAACTCGTGCATGTGAGCGAATACGTATGTGTGTATGCATAAGCAGAAATACTTACGCATACCCATGCATGGATACATCATATGCATAGGGATATCGATTGATATATGGTATATATATGTCTATATATATACATCTCGTATATATACCTATCAATGAATATATATATGTGTATGCTTATTATTAAATATTAAATAATGTTATATTTGTATATATTAATATATAATAATATATGTATATGTGCACGTATTTTATAATACATACATACATATATATATATATTAATATATGTAATACATTTGAAATATAAATGTTTTTGATTGGCAAATGAATAGTCTTAAAATATATATATACACGACATTATCTATATATCTATGCTCCACGGAGTTTCAAGGACAGGGACGGGGACAGTAGGGGATAGCAAGCCAAGTTTTTGGTACGGGGGTACTTCTGGGCCATTTGTTAGGGGATGGCTGATAAATAAATAGGGAAATTTTAAAAGTATAGAGAAATTTCAAATATTCATATCATAACATTGATAAAGCATTCATCATAGACATTGTAGAAGATTAATACATAACATCAGACTTGAATTGAGATTTCACATGAGAATCGACAAACAAATTAATAAAATTCAAATGCTTTCATTGTCAATGTGCATGCATATTAAATAAGAATTATAACAAAATGCCCAAGGGCTCCAAGTTTCAACTATAAAATGACAAAAACATAAAAATATATGGCTGTCCCTAATCAGCAGATGCAATTGGCAAGTTAGTATTAAAATTGGAGCTCAAGTTTGAGTCACCGTCAGATGCAACGGCAGGTGGAAGTTCCCGAGGAGTCGACAAGTCCCCAAAACGTTTCCAGGATGGGGACAGGGGTACTAGGCAGGGGACAAGTCCCCGTGGAGCACTGCAGTCTATTATATATATATATATATATATATATACTAAATAACGTGGATAGGTTAACTATGTATATGTAATGCAAGTTACATTTATTAAAACAGCGCTTATATTAAGCGAACACCTTAAAACATGGGATACATTAAAAACCACAATATATCATATATGTGTTGAAATCTACACCTAAAAACGCATAACATACAGCGTATATTATACAGCGCATTGTTTGCAAGTGAAAGGCATTTATTGAGTTATGTGAGGCACCTAAAATCTGCACATATATGAGGATTAATACTGCAGATAAAAGCACATAGTTGGGGATTGGTAATATTGCAAATAATGCACATAAGTTAAGCGCTTGGGAAACATTTTTAAAAGGCATTTAAATAAATAGAGTGTTGCGCAATGTAAAGTGGAATAATGAATGAAAATATGAGTCAAGTTGTTGACTATATTAAAATGAACACACAGCCAATAAAGAGTGTAAGACTTTGTCAAGCCAGAGCCGGCTGAAGCTTAAGAAGGAAGTCAACTTGCTTTGCAAACAGAAACCTATAGATAAACATTTCTCTGCTTGACCCAATAAAATGGCAAGTGCTGGCAATTTAAAGGGGTGACTCATTCATAATAGAAAAGCTGGAAATGATAGGACTGTGTATGTGTTTGCATATTAACAATTTGAGCAGCCACACTTCATTTCTTTAGGCTTAGTCAATGCATTTAGAGAGGGCGTTAGCTTTTGTTGTTGAAAGGTGGCAGTTGGAAGAGAAAAGTTGGCAGTTTGGAGAGCTTGTTTGTAGCAATGAGTTTCTCAGATTTTAGTATAAATAGAGGCACCTTCTTTACCTTTTGGTCATTCTTATTCATTTGTATTTATGTTGTTCATTCTTTGAAGCTCTTTGTTGTAGTTTTCTATGCAAGTAAGTTGTTGAGTGCATTAGTGAGGAAAAGAGAGATTGCTTTGAGAATTTGTATTTTGTTGAGTTTGTGAGAGGCTAGAATTGGAGAAAGGCTGAGCTTAGAAGGAGCAGCAAGTGTGACTGTGGGAATTGAGCTTGGGAAACAGCATATTCTTTTAGAGCTATAATTCCAGGCATGCTTATTTTACTACTCTATTCTTTTTATGTTGAAATTGTATTTGTTTATGACTGCAAGTGTTTGAGAAAAGGTGATTTATATGCATGTTGAGCTTGCTTGAACGAACTTAGGTTAATTCTTATCTTTGATGAGCTTGCTTGAACTTTGGTGAAGTCTTGTTTGATGTAACCCTATTACTTGATATATATATATATATAATCTCTATGATGGAATTGTGTGGTTATGTTCGCTATTGGAACAATGCCTAGGATGTCAAAGTCCATAAGTATGCTTGCAAGAATTTGATGGTATCTTATTTTGGGTGAACTTGCATGATCTTTGGTGATTTCTTATTTTGGTGAAACCCTATTGTTTGATTCTTGTATATCATTCATTACAATGGAATTATGTATTTGTGTTTGCTAAACAGGATACACATAGAGTATTAGTATAATACCAAGATTGATATAAACCAGATGTATACTTACATGGATCATGTAGTATGGGAAACAATATTGCATTGAAGTGCTATATTGAAATTGTTAGGTAATGAAGCAAAAGCCATAATGGTAGTTTATCCTCGGATGGCTACCCATATCTCCTTGAAGGTAGGAGAAAAGTCTCTTCCTAGGGTTATGAAATACATTTGAATATGATTATATTAATAATCAGGAATAAAGTTGAAAACATATTAATGATATATATATATTTTTATTTATGCTGTTATATTATACCTATTCAAGTGTCTATACTTTTTTATGGTACTCTAGTCTTAAAGAAAAGGACTTTACATCTCAACAACCCATAGCCATAATGTGAGGAAACTATAAGGTGCAGAAACACAAACTCCTCTCAAGCTGATAATGTCCTCCAGTTTGGATATGAATGTAGTAAACATTGTAAGCATGCGAATACTTGAGTCATATTATACGGAAGAAAGGTTTTATGATTGTTGCATTATTTTGATTGAAGCACTAGGTCGGGATTAACCTATCTGATCTAATTGTTCACTTGATTGTTGCATCACTTATGATTGAAGCCATAGGTTGGGATTATCCTATATGATTAGATTGATCACTTGATTGTTGTGATTATACTTTTGAAATGGATTCATTTAATGTTGTGATTATACTTTTGAAATAGAGTCATTTAATGTTGTGATTATACTTTTGAGATAGAGTCATTTAATGTTGTGACGTTATGTCTACCCATGTGGTTAACTTGGTTGTTTCTGGGGTTAGGATAATTCGTGGATGGGAGTAACCTAGTTGGTCACTTGGTTATATCATTACCTTTTTGGTTGAAAGTATGTTATGATTGAAAAAGAGTATGAATAGTCAAATACCAAATTGAGAATTGAGCTAAGGGGTAGGTGAACATACGACCTACACTCGAAGTACTTATTGTTGAAATGTTTGGCCAAAGTAGTGTAAGTAGGCACCATTTACACTATCGGTTCACTGTGAGCTAGGTTTGCATAACTAGGTAGGGAATGTCATACATGTAGGTTGTAGCCAGTGTATGGTAGCTCTAGTTATGTAGGACACAACACCATGCTTAAGAAATCTAGTATTGTGAGGTTACCAGACCAATCTCTTCATCAAAGGGTAGGGTCATCTTATCAATTAGGTAGATGTGCAGGGGAACGTAGTAATCTATGGTTGGCGGAAAAGCGCTTGAGTGATGCTCTCCCTCATACAGTTGGCAGTCAAGATTTGAGGATGTAAGCACCAATATTGGGGACACCTCGGATGTATGCACCAATATTGGGGACATCTAAGACATATGCACCAACATTGGGGACATCTAGACTATTTGTATCTCTATTTCATTAAAGCTCTTGGAAGCTATGAATGTATTCATGTATCTCTATCTTTATTGGGAAATTGTAATTGGAAAATGTTATCATTACATAGGATTATGTAATATGAAATCGTTACTTGGGATTTTCTAATATTTCTTTGTAAATGCAATGGAAGTTTGAAATGGGATTATTTCTTATTATTGATTTAGAAAAGAAAAATTTTATTGCAAAATGTGGAATTATTCACGTGGGTCAAAACATAGGTAAAATCAAAGGGCAAAACATTAGGCATGTTACAGTATATAGCTTTTAATAATTTATTTAACCTATTTAATACATTTTTATTCATATATATATACAATATTTATTCTTTTAATTATATAAGTTATCTATCTATATACTTATAAAGCTAAATATATATATATATATATTTATTAAACATACATTCCTAAATTATTCATATATAAATATATTATATATCTGCATATTGTTATGCATATGTATTTCCGTACAGATAGTCTTTGCACATTCCTTCATCTATGTGTATATTGCAATTTCTTGCAAGTACTTTGGTCTTGTTCCTTTTTTATTTTATTTTATATTAAATATATCCTTTAACTATATATTCATAGTATTGGCATCTTATGCTTGTGTGTGTGTTATTGCATAGATTTTGTTCATCTTGTTTTTCTTTTTAATTTTAATAATGTCTTGCTGATTTTATTTTCTTACTTTTTGTGTGTGTGTCATTTTTTCTGTATTTTATGGTTATATATTTTTGCATTCATCATGTACTCATTTAATTCTTTATAAATTGGTGTGACATTTATTTATTTAGATTAATGTGTCATTTATTTAATTTCCTTGTTCCGCGTGTGGCCCCTCTCACTCTCCTCCCTTACCTCTCTCTTGTTAGTTGTTCTTGGTCTGCAACTAACCAATTTCATCTCCTTGAGCTCTCTACTATCATCCCAGTGATGGATCACAAAGTGTGATCCAAAATGTTGATGCAAAGAATATCGCACACAATCTAATCTAAAAACAATAGCAATAAGCACCATGGAATGTGGAAATGTGATAGCTTTAAAGAGAATAGCAATAAGAGGTTTAGTCATTAAATAAGAGGTTTAGTCATTAGATCAGCAGATTATTATTGCAAAGAGCAGTAATTGAGAGATGTATCGTCACTGTCAACCAATTTTCAAATGTAGTGATGATGAGCCTTGATATGCTTGGTATGAGCATCATAAACTGAGTTCTTTACTAAATTCAAGATTCCTTGATTATCACAAAATGGTGAAGTAGGTATCATCTAAGGAAGCCATTATTCACTCAAAACTCAGTGCAACCATATGGTTTCACAACTGATGCTGACAGTTTAACAGACAGCATTTCATTTTTTTCAATTAGTTTCTTTTAGTATGTTTCCTGTTTTTTGGCTTTGTTCTTCTTGTCTATCCTTATCATTCCATCATCATTGTATTTGTGATTTTTGAGTCCCATTATTTATGAGTCAGTTTTCATCCTTAGAAATTTTGGCTGTAACTGCTCTTCTATGTGGGACCAAATCAAAGGAAAAGTTCTTGGTCCATTCTCCACAAAAATACCTTTGCATTGTAAGGACGCAGAAACTCAAGGGGCTCAAGACTAAGGAAAAGTTCCAAAAGTCCTTGGAATTTTACAATCCTGTGAATCCTTTAAAACTTTATGTTTTACTTCCTATACACTTCCAAATTCTCCCAAAAGGTTCGTTTATTGTTTCAAGCATAAATAACCCTCTTCAAGACCATCACAATCATGCCCAATGACAGATTAAATCAAACAGCTCCAAGCAAAAGTCTCAGAGAAGAAAACCAAAATAATAAAAAAAAGGGGGCCTTCAATGGAGCATTTGTGCAATGCACAACAAAAACCTTCTAAAGCTAAGGTGGATTAAGGCTCCCAACAAACTACGGATAAATATATGACCTAACAGGAGGAGAAGATCCCTCCGCCAGTAAACAAAGGTGTTGTTGTGGTATGTTAGGAGCTTTAATACCTCTAAAATGAGATCTTTGATCAAAAAGCATTTGAAACTATCCATCAAGATCTGGTTTTCCTGGACATCCTCTCGTTCTTAGCTTAGGTATAGTTGTGGTAATGCTTATGAGGGTTTGTGTCTCCTTTGGAAACATAACAATATTTGCATTAATATTGTTGCTTCTTCTATTTATGGATCATTTGCAAGTTCAAAACCCATCATGAGAACATTTCTAGTTTCTATACCAATGTGTATGGCCCTAATTCTCCCATTTGAAAATTTTGATTTTGAGAGGAAATCTTGATGCTATTAGATACTTGGTCAAGCCAAGCAAACCTATTACATGGAGATTTAAATGAGATTACTAATCCCTTAGATAAACATGGTGTTCACAGGGAGACCTCTAGATCTGAATATAACATTAAAGAGTTCATAGTCTCTCGCTCTTTATCTAAATTGATTCTAAAATCTAGTGAGAATTCTTCGAACAGTCACTAAAAAGGTTATTACAACATTGTTGAACGTCTTGAGAGATTTTTGGTCTCTATGAAATGGCTTGTCAAACAATGGATCTCATTATATTATATTTTACATGTTTCCAATTCTGACCACTTCCCCATCTTGGTTGATATTAAAGTTGATTCTTCTCTTGACCGTTGCCCATTCAAATTTCAATCCATGTGGTTAATTAATCTGAACTGGTTTGGTTTGATGCAGAAGTGGTTGAACAGTTGTCCCACCAAAGATGGTTCTATAATGTTCTTATTGTGAGTAAATTGGGACACATAATATCTTGTCTCCGTGTGGTGTTTAATAACATTTTTGTTGAAAAATAATGGTTTGAGGGTGAACTTGCTAATATTAACCAGCATGTTCAATCCAATACTGTGTTAGGTTCGCCCCTAGGAGGCCCGGTTCTAGTCCGGGTTCAATGTGGATTTGGGTCCTGGTTCGGTCACTTTGTGGGTCCGGCCAAGGTTCGATTTTTTTGAGCCTGGCTCGCCCCTACAGAATCCAAGCCGAGGAGAACCAAGTTCGAACCAGGGAGAACCCAAGGCGAACTGGCATGTTTGGGCGCGAACCAGCGTGTTTGGGCGCCCAAAAAGTTTTTTTTTTGCATTTTTTTATTCTTTTCTGCAGTTTGACTTTGACCCACGCCCAAGGAAACCCTAAAAGTGACCTCTAAAACACTTTAAATACCTAAACTACCTCATTTTCATTCATTTGTTTTGCAAACAAGCATTTTCATTCCAAGAGGTTGAGTTCTCATTTTTGCTTGTTGGATTGACAAAAGGAGTTGAAGATTGATCATTGAAGCTTCTACAAACGATTGCATTGCCATTCCTACATATTTGCAAGTGTTCATTGGCTGCCACAAAGATTGTTGAAGGATATTTTTGCAAAGAGGTAAGTTTTTCTCATTTTTTTTGAGTTTTTTCATCTATTTTTTTTTTTATAAACTAGAAACTTTGTTTTGTTTCATTTTATGATTTATCTATGTTTTTTCTTTCCATTCTTCTATGAATGTAAAAGAGCTAGGTTTTATAAAATTATTATATTTTGTTTTCATTCAAATTTTGAATGTGTTGTTTGCAAAACAAATTGCCATAGGAAATAAAAAGGTCAATGGGTTCTACCTCCGACTCCATAGCTAAACCAAACTCAAAGTTCAAAACAAATCCAAATTCTCCTCTATGGAAGTATGTTGAAATGATAAGACAGATTCCAAGTGGTGGCGGTTACATCTAGAAATGCAGTGGGTGTGAAGTTCCATATTCTAGTTCATACCATAGGGTGAAAGCACATTTGTGTGGCATAGGTGGAAAAGGCATCATGGCTTGCCCTAGAAAAGAAGGTACACCTATTCCACCTGAGACAGTTGCAAAATATATTATGGAGCAACATGTAGCAGATCAACGAGAAGCCCAAAAAGGAAATCACCCTTTGCTAAAAAAAAATCAAAGAGAATGCAACCCCCATCTAATCCCAATATTGTGGTAGAAGACCACCCATTTATGGCTACTCTGGATCGTCAAACTCAAAGTGCACAACCAATTGCAAACAAGAGAACAAAGGGGCCTTTGGAACTTGCATTTCAAAATGAGAGTAGAGCCCTTGCCAACCAATGTGTAGCAAGATGAATATATGCCAATGGATTAGCTTTTAATGTTGTTTCATTCTCCATATTGGAAAGAGATGTTGAGAATGGTTAATGAAGCTCCAAAAGGGTACAAGGGCCCGAGTTATGAGAAGGTGTATGGCTCTTTATTGGAAAAGGAGGTTGAATTGGTTGAAGATACATTGTAGCCTATAAGAAATTCATGGGTTGAGGCAGGTGTGTCCGTTCTTTTGGATGGTTGGACGGACTCAAGAAATTGGCCTTTGATCAATGTCATAGCGGTGTCCCCTAAAGAGGCAATGTTTTTGAAAGCCATGGATTGTGAGGGGCAAGTAAAAGATGGACAATTTATTGCTAATATTCTCATTGCAGCCATTGAGCAAGAGGGACCCTGCAATGTTCTTCAAGTTGTAACGGACAATGCCAAGAATTGTAGAGTTGCAGGGTTGTTGCTTGAGGAAAGATATTCACATATTTTTTGGACACCTTGTGCGGTCCATTCGCTCAATCTTATGCTGCAAAAGATTGGGAGTAAAATTGCATGGATCAAAGAATTGTATGCTGAGGTTGAGGAAATTCAGATGTTCGTCACCAACCACCACATGTCTCAAGCGGTCTTTAGATCATTTTCAAAATTGGAGCTATTGAAGGTAAGTGAAGTAATATTTACATTTGTCATTTTCTGATTTTCATAATTTGATTGTGCATTCTAATTTAAATTCTTCTTTAAAGTTTATTTTTAAATTTTAATTATTTTTTTTTAATTTGCAATAGGTTGCAAACACCCGCTTTGCCTCTTAACACAATCGTCTTGAGAGGGCTTGTGAAAATTAGACAGGCACTTTCTAGCATGGTGATTAGCAACAATTGGTCTATATGGAGGTAAAGTAGCACTATAAGAGCAATAAAAATTAAGAGCATGATATTGGATGACTCATGGTGGGATCGTGTGGACTATCTCCTTAGGTTCACCGAGCCCGTCTTAAGTATGATTTGTTATACTGACATGGACAAGCCATGCATTGGAGAGACATATGATGGTATAGACTCAATGCTTGAAAAGATTAAGTGCACCGTCAATGCAAGAGAGCAAGACCTTGAAGAGACTTTCTTCAAACAACTGCAAACAATTGTTGAAGAAAGATGGAACAAAATGTCAACTCCATTACACCTTCTTTCCTTTGCATTGACTCCAAAATACTACAGTAGTCAGATTCTTTCAGTGCCAGGAAGGCTTCCTCCATATAGAGATTTAGAAGTGGCTGAACGGTACAAGGTAGCATTTGTGAGACTCTTCCCTGATCAAGATTTGCAAAGTGTAGTCACTAATGAGTTCATTGATTTTTTGCACTCAAATGGTCTAGGTGTTGATGCTCTTCATGATAGGTTCTTAAAGGATGCTCATAGTTGGTGGTACTTCCATAGACAATACTTCCAACATTTGCAGCCCCTTGCAATCAAAGTTTTATCACAAGTAAGTTTAATTAATTTTCATAATTTAGTTTTAAAAGTTTTCATAATTTCATTTATAATTTATAATTTTTTAATTGTTTACTTTGTCTTCATAGGTGGCTAGTTCATCCGCATCTGAGAGGAATTAGAGCACATATTTTTCATCCACTCAGTAAAGCGCAATAAATTGCTCTTAAAAAGAGCGAAGGACTTAGTATATGTGCATTCCAACTTGCGTCTCCTTTCACACAAACAACGTGACTACAAGGAAAGAGAGACGAAGTTGTGGGATATAGTGCCAGAGGATATTGACTTGGATGCTTCCACTTCTCACCATATTGCATATGAGGAGTTCAATATCCAACAGGAGCATGGGCACGATACTAGTGCTAGTGACAGTGCCATTGGCACTACTTGTGATTCATCTAGTCTTCCTACTTCATCTAATGTCAATGTTGACATTGATATGGATGAATTTGATGATTGAAACTTTAGAAGTGTTGTAATATTGAGCTTGAAGTTTGAACAATGAATATTTATCATGCATGTTTGAAAAATTAAATGTTTTAACTTTTAAATGATATTCAAGTTTATGGTGGTTTTGTTGTTTATATGATGTTATGTGATGTTCTAATCCTAATTCATGCTTCTAGGCTATATATATATATACTAATGAACCCAAAACTAACCGAACCCCCCCCCCCCCAAAAAAAAAATTTAGCCGAACCGGCAAACCGAACCCCCGAACCCGAACCCAAACCGGAACCGGTAACTTAGATCCAATAAATAACTTGTAGCTAAAGAATCAAAAGCTCTTCTCCTCCTAGAATATTGTTATGCTAAGAAGACAATTTAGAGGAAAAATCCTTGAGAGACATGGGTCAAAGAGTGGGATAGCATCGAGTCGTTCTACCAATAAGGTTGGTTAATAGGATTAGCTCTATTATGGACTCTTCCAACTCCAAGATTTCTGACTATTCTATAATAAGAATTAAGGTGATTCATTTCCCATTGCATCTTCTTGATTCCAAAGAAAATTTGGGGATTAGACTTTGCACTATTTATCTATGTAATCCCTAGCTTTATAAGTAAAAATCAAAATGGTATGTTTCTTGGTCCCTCCAAGGATGAGGAAATTCAAAAAGTTATTTTATTGCTTAAAAGAGACAGCTCCAAGTCCAGATTGTTTTCAAGATGGCTTTTTTCAGGCTTTATGGGAGATTCTTGCCAATGATCTTATGGCAGCAATGAATGAATCGAGGTCTTCCAAAACAAAAAAAATGTTGGGCTTCATAAGCACCTTCCTTGCTCTCATTCCTAATAAGGACAAGCCTTCTTCTTTCTCCAATTTCAAACCTATAGCTCTATGCAATACCATTCAAAAGATCGTTTGAACAGCAATAGCAGAAAGATTGAAACCTCTTCTCCTGGCCTTTATCTCCCATGAACAATAAGGTTTTGTTGATGGAAGAAAAATCATGGATGTCATTGTCTTGGCTTATGAAACTCTCTATACTCTTACTGTTTAGAAGAAGCCAAGTATGGTGATCAAACTGGAAGCAGCTAAGCCCTATCATGAGATAGATTGGCCTTTTCTAAACATAGTTCTTTTGGCATTTTGCTTCTTCCCCCTTTAGATCGAGGAGATTATTACAAGGTTTGAGTCTTGGTTTTATTTCCTTGTCAATTGCAGACTTGCAAGTTTCTACACTAACTTGGGTGGTATTGAAAAGGGCAATCCTTTTTCTCCTTACCTTTTCATTCTTATCCTGGAAGCTATTGATTGCCATCTTTGCTCTCTACATAGACAGAGACTTTTGAAAGGAATTAAAGGTGCAAAGAATTTAGATCCCATCACACATCTCTAATTTGCAAATACCTTGTTGTTTGGATGATCAAGTGTGGTAGAAGCTCATTCCTTTCAACAAGTTGGAGTGGCAAAGAGTGTTTAGCAGAAAAGTGTGTGGAAGGAGAAGATTCAACATCCTCCATAGTGCAACATGAGTCCAAGGAAGATCTTGAAGCCTTGAAAAGATAAATTGATGTTGAGAGCATTTTGTGCGATATGGATAAGGTTATCGCAGGCATATATGTTTCGCACGATAATGGGAAACTCAAAGTGAGTAGCAACTCTATTCATAGGGACAAGGGTCACTGGGAGCTCAATAATGGTATCTAGTTTCCATCATTGACAAGGTCTGCAAACTACTGGTAGGCTCAAGGAGGTCCAGGGGGAGCGGTTGGCATTGTGAAAGAGGTATATCAACTAGTCATGTATGTGCTTATGAGCAAGAAGAAATGGGAGAGGGAGGGTTGAAATATCCCTAATGGGATCTGCCCTAAAATTTCTGCTTTATGCCCTAGATTTCTGATTTCTAAATCTGATTGCAATTAACAACAGAGAACAATGCGATAGAATTGATTCAAATTAAAGATTGAACAAATAATTTATTGTTTCACATACCTGATCAAGTTTAAGCCTTCATTAGGTCAAATATGCAAAGAAATAAGAAACACTCAGCTGCTGTTATGAATTTCTGAGTGCATGTACAGCTCATATAATTCTGAAACAACTCAGAAATGTATACAAAATGTGCCCAGCAACCTGTATATGACACTTAATGACTGATATATGCCCTTATTTGAGCAAAATGGAAGAAGACAACAAATACCAAGTGCTGGTATTAATTCCTGAGTATCTCTACAGCTGATACAAGTCTGATACAACTCAGAATATGACTGAAATTGCACCCATATGCAGAAATAAATTTATAAATTATTTTCCAATCGATACCAGTCTGAAACCCTCATCAAAATACCTGCAAAAGGCTCAAAACTAGATGCCTAGTTAGGGAAAATTCATATAAAATTTTGAATGTCTTCAATCAGCAATATCATCACCAAATAAGGGTTTCCAAACCCTAGCACCAACAAAGAAAAATCAGATCTGCAAATAGTCTCTTAAAACCCTAGTCAAATTGATGCCAAAATGATGCCATAAACTCCAGTTGCCTTATGCCTTCAATATCCTCTCAAAATATAAAGACCCATTTCAGAATATTGCTTGCATAACGCTTCCAACAAATCTTCAAACCCTAGCTGCCAAGTTTGTATGAGAAATCTGCAATTAAACTCCACCTTGTAGCTCCAAATTCACCATAAACCTGTAGATATACTCAATGATGAACCCTAGACAGATCCACCTCTCAATGTGGAGTTGGGTTTTTGTCCAATCCACTTATTCCTCCAAGGGTTTTCGTCCTCAGAAAGGCTGAACCTGCAATACACAAGCTCTCCAAAATCCTCTGATAGAAAATACCAAAACCAAGATGCCCAAATGACCAGCTCTCATCTCCTTTTAAAGAAACCCTTGATCTTCTAGAAAGATCCCAAATAACCTCCATAAAACTTCTAGAAGAATATTTTAATATTTTCTAAAGTGACTTTATAATATTATTATATTTTTTGGGAAGCCTCACGCAGCCACCAAAATTTAGGCAATAGCTTAATATTGTGAAGCTCAAGCTTCAATCTTCTTATCGCCATTCAATACTTAGTGAATATTCTTATTTGAAGTTGCTCATATGATATTGGTTCGTGGTTAAGATTGCCGCACAGACCCAACTTTGACCAAGCTATTAGAAATCGTGGAGCTTGAAGCATATATGGTTAGGGACAAATTTGTTATTTGCTGGCGTGGAAGGTTGATGACTGAAGTAAGAAATATTAGTATTAAAATAACAGTCTTTAAGACTGATGGTATTCAATCTTATCGAACCCAAGATATCGGCCGCTTCATTAATAGAGCCGCAGCCTTGGTGTTGGGACTGCCATACTTGAGCTGACGTGCAAGGTGGGAGCTTGGAGGGATGTGAAGTGGAGGCTAGAGGAGTCAACCTGGTCAAAAGACTTCAACGAATTCCCTTGTCTTGTGAGTTGCAACTCCTTGGACTGCCATACTATTATCCTGGCCGCCATACATGAAGAAGGTTATTTACTGCAGTTTGAAGGGGGTCAAATATAGAAAATAAAGAGCTGGTGGTTATGGAATGTTTCTAACATGAAATTCCAGGTCAGTTTGAATTATTAAATCTATAAATTTGGTTAAACAATTGAAGACTAGAATTTGGTATACTTTTTAGGTTTTTCTGTGGGTTGAAATGCAAACTAAAGATTGTTGTTGCTGAGATTTTGTATCTATTAAGATCATGAATATGAATGGATGTAAGTTGTGGAAAAGTGAGAAGTACAAAACTATTTGGTTTTCTGTTTTTATCAATCAAAACAAATACCTGTGCAAAGTTGCAAACCCAGTTCAAACTGTTGGCAATTATTTGACGAAATGTCTGCTCACCTGGAAAGATGAATTTAAAAAAAAAAATGCATACAAAATTAGGGTGGGATATTTCAGCAAGATCTCCAATAAAACCCCCACAAAGTTATCTACAAAAAAAAAAACTAAATGTTGAGTTCACTAATATATTGTTTTGCTCAAGCCCAATGGATGGAGAATTTAAATCCAGCACATCATAAAGATCCTTTGCAGATGAACAAAAGCTCATATTAAGAGAAAAAAGGAATAGATTGCATCCATGTTACATATCAAAAGAAAGGCACTGCATCATTCAATGTCTAAATAAAGAAAGCATAGCTGATTCACAAACAGACCAAGTGATACCAATAGCTATTTAAGAAGGAAAAAATTCTATTTGGTAGAGAATGTCTATACCATGTAACAATGAACTGGACCCTAAGTCAATTTCAGATGTAAACTCAAAAGGAGTCGGAAGACAGTATCTTAGACACCATATGGCTGCACAGATGGAGAAGGGAAACTGAGCTTTTCCAAATGCCTGAGTTTGTATTATTTGTAATTTTGTATTATATGACCTTATTGCAAAATGATAAAAACTCAAGCATTAAGAGATAAAACGGTATTCCAACCTCAACAAACTCAGAGCCATTGACAGCGAAAAAAGGAATGCCTGCTTCTCCAGCAATGGCCTTTGCTAGCAACGTTTTACCAGTTCCAGGAGGTCCAAACAAAAGAACTCCTTTGGGGCAATACACATCGGTACCCTCAAATTCACCAGTTTTCTTCAAAAGTCTTACAACTTCTTGTAATTCGCGCTTGACATACTCATGTCCAGCAAAATCATCAAATGTGACACCTGTACTTTCCTCTGCAGAAATGAATTTAGCCCTGTGACAAGGAAAAAAGAAAAATCAGCAAAGGAAACAATAATACCATTTCTCTCATTCAAACAAAGAAATAAGTACCAAGCTTGAAGAGCATGCAAACAAGGCAGAAAAATTTTATGAAATACACATTATTACAAACATTTTGGCTTTGACAATCAAAGATCTGCAGGGGTAATTATCACATAGCAAAGGACAGCTTGTGGTGTATATTTGCATGCTAATGTACTTCCAACTTGTCAGGCTCCTTGATCCCCTTTTGTGGGTGTGCCTAGGATGCAGAAAGTTTAGGTATTATCCATATGAGGCACCATCATGACATGTTCTTAAATCATATTATTGGAAATCAAGTAAGATACAAGCTTGTACATCCACCCTAGCTTATAGGGTGGTATATTCAATGTAGGCCTAGTTTTATATAATAAAACACCAACATGATATAGCCACCCTAGGTTTGGAAATTCACATGGAAGAAAATAGATGGGATCTATGAAGACAGATATTATTGTCGATACATGTTTTACAGTGTTACCCGGAGACACGCCCCCGGGTCTAAATCCCCCCGTCCCTGTCCCGGAAATGTCCCGGGGACAAGGGACAGCCAGGGGACAGCAACAGTGTACTATGTTTAATATCACATGCATATTCACAATGAATTCTGAATTCTGAATGCATATTGAGTATTGACAATGAATTCTTAACACAAATGTTATATGCTAAGTTTCTATAATGTATATATGCATGCTTGTAATGTCCCCCTTCTCGAGCATGATCTTTCCAGGACCGTTGGCCTATTCCGGAGACCCGTAGGCTACTCGGAAGGTAAAATTAGGGTTTCCTATTTTGAAGGATGTTCTTGCTCGGGGTTGGTCGATTCAATGGCGGATTCTTTCTGGGTTTTCAGAGAGCTTCGCAGTGGTATGTTCTTCTTGGCATTCTGAGCATCTTCAGGAATTTACTATTTTTAGTAAATTCTATTTCTGGCAGTAAACTGGTTGGTCTCAGACACAGTTGACTTTCCTCTTCAGCTGACTCAATTGGCGTATTCAGACTCTGGCCTCGGGATGCAGTTTGAGGTGATAAGTTGAATTATTTTAAAGAAGTCATGTTTAATGTTATATTTTAACATTGACCCCTTGGCCTAGCAACTTTACTTTAAGTTGTTTTAAAAAGAGGTTCTTTATGGGTGGGCGCCTCATTAAAGGAAGTAATTATGTTTTTATTAAAAGATTTATTCCAAGCAAAAGTGGACGCCAATTTCAATGAAGAAATTAAGTAATAATTAAAATATTGCTTGGGAAAGTGGGACGCCATCTCTTGGGATTAGGGTTTTGACTCTGAAAAAAGAAGGTTAGGGTTTCGAGAAGGTCAACAGCAAATTATAAAAGGAAGCCTTGGGTTCTCTTTTCAGCATCTTTTATCTACAGGAATGTTATGCTGCCGGATTGGCTTTGGGATTGCTTCGAGGAATGAAGGCCTCCTAGCTTGGGCATTGCTTCTCGCTTGAAAGATAGCGACTAGTGGTGAGATAGTGTAGTTTGAATGTTTTATTGTGAGATTTCTGCATTTTTAGTCTTTGTGAGGATATGTAAATCAGTTTTATGCATATTAGTGGTTTTCTGGAGTTGCACATTCATTGTAGCAGATTGATGTTTTTAATCATAAGTCATAAAATACACAAAGAGTCGTTCTGGGTATTGTCTCATTGGTTTTCTCTGTTGGAAGCGACCCTTCATGAATATTTGCAGATTTTAATATGAAGCGTATGATTTTATAAAGCAAATTCGTCATTCCTTGTAGGGCGCACTTTCTGGAGTGCCTCGGGATCCGTGTCATTAATTATTAGCCACTTTTAGCTGCCTTTTCTTATAACTAAACTAGGCGCCATCATTCTATAGGTCCATTGCATCAAACTTGAGGTCTTTTGGGTCTGTTTAGGGTGTTATACGAGCAATTTAGTGGGTTACAGGCATGCTGGTTTTACAGTTAAAGGTGCAGATCTGAATAAATCAGAATCTTAAATCTGGTTTTTGAGAGAAGGAAATCAGTTTTGATATGTCCATTAAGCAAGGAGAAGTCTCTATTTTAATGCTCGTTGAATTGTTCTAACTCTATGCTCTTGGCAGGCGAATTCTCTATCATATTGTAAGCTGACAGTAGTACTGACAGCAGTTCTTCCATCTTGCTTAATCATGTTTTGTAATGCTCATATTTACATTCTGTAATTGCAATTGTATTTCTTTATCTCCGCCCTATGGTAGCTCCTTTCCCATTCCGGGTTAGAAAGCACATTCTGGGTGTCGAGTACTTTCAGCATTTTAGCTTACTTCTCTTTCCAGCATTGTAATTTCTGTTATCTCCGCCATATGGTCGCCTCATTTCCGTATTGGATTGAGCAGCACATACTTGGTGTCGAGTGTGCTTTCAGTATATTAGATTGTAGGGATCCTCTGACCACATGCTCGTCGTTCGCCGGCGCATCTTGGTTAGAGTTCTTGCATAAGCATTTTGATTAAGATCCTCTGACCAATGCTCACACCTTGCCCACATCGGGATCCTGGTGTACATTCTGGTTAGAGTTGCTTCAGCATCGTTTTGGTTTAGCTGCTAACCTTAACGTGCATTGGTTTGTAAACCTATTGAAAAAATTGAAAAAAATTGGCTCGAATATTTCAATGCTTTATCCATGTTTTCATATGAATATTTAAAGTTTCCCTATATAGTTTAAATTTTTCTATATTTTATATAGCCATCCCCTCGCCGTCCCCAAATTGGGCCTGAAAAATCGGAAACTTGGAGACTTGTCCCGCCGTCCCCTGTCGTCCCTGTCCTGGAAACTTGGGGTAACACTGATGTTTTATGCCAACTTCATTGAGGTGTTAACACTGATCAGCTTTGGCAGTAAATGCTACATGGTTGTCATGAGCAATTAGACCAATAGTTGTATCTTAACTAACAACAAGCAGTCCTTCAAATTGCAATGATTTTATGATAGATCTTTCTTGTGCTACTAAGCATTGTATTGGTCACTACCAATGAAATGAAAGCATCATTCTCTATATTATGTGCAATTGTTCCTAGCAATGAATTGTGATTCCACCAATGTTGCACAAGGATGTGTCCCTTCCCCAGGCACTTGGGAACTTGAAGAGAATGTCCACTTTTTCAAGACTAAATAGCCTGCTCCCTTTGGTACATTAAAATTTATAAAAGTAATGTTTTAAGGATTGCCATTGAAAATTCAGCACCTTGTATTTATTTTATAAAATTTCGTCTACTTTTAGTTTGTTAAAGATACTTCAACAGTCGTTCACAAAAGTGGAGTGGATCAAGGATAATTTATGCTATAACTTCCAATCATGATGGCTAATTACCTAATGCTTTGAACGCATTGAATTAGTCACACAAACCATTGAAATTCAAACTACAGAAACGAAAATGGAAGCATACACAGATAATTACACCTCAAAACCTGTTTTCCATTCAATTTTCCAATCCTTAAAAAAACTTAATCTTTCAGTCCTTCAAATGACAATCTAATGAATTGTTTACAGGCTTCTATCTTGCTCCTATCTTTATACTAATTCAGCTAAAAATCTAATCTTTCAAAATAGAAATCTTATCTCACACAAGAGATTACTTGGAAAATAAGTCTACATCATTAGTGATAAACCTACACTTTATTAGACTTATTTAGCTAAATAAAAGACTTTCACTTTAATCACTAAAGTGATATACAAGTTAAACTAACTCAAACCACTTGAACTTTTCCTTGCACGTTCGCACTTAACTTATGCAGAAGTGCCTATCCGAGCTAAAAACTCAACAATTTAATGTTGAGGGATATTAGGAAAAATGGAGTGGATCAAACCGAAAGTGGAGATTAGGTAAAATATTTACAAATTGTCAAATATATTTACAACTTTGGTCAGGTACTATCTTTAATGAGACAAGTTCACAGGAAAGTTGATAAGGAGCTGACTTAACCCAGTGTAACCTGTTTGCAAACTCATTCATCAACTAGCAATATTTACTACAAGTAAATGCTTGTTAGCAAGCAAGCACGAGAGTTGTCCAAACTCCTACTCGAAGACAAATGTTGCAGTCAATGTTGTAGACTATGTATTTGGTGAGCCCCAATGTTAGACCACTACAAAACAGATTGTGGATGGACATCCTTTTTTCTCAATTTTTAAGTGGTTTTTAAATTTAGTTTTCTTTCTTTAAGACTTATGTGTAAAGTTAAACTATTTTACTATTTAATGTTTTATAAGTCATTAAACCATTTATTTCTGTTCTTCTTGTCGTCAATGAAGAAAAGCCCTACATATATAGGGGCACAGAACAAGCTAAGAATTGTATTAGACTTTACTAAGGCTACATTGGGGTTGAGCAAAGACCTGGTTGGGTTAAAATTGAGCACCACTAGACAAAACATCTTCAAGGTTGGTGAGGAGGTTAAGGGAAGCTTCTACATAGTAAGTTGAAAAAGCCAAGCCCACAGTTCAAGGCAAAGATCATGCGAATGAGTAAGATCTACAAACAAGCACCAGGAAAACTCTTTTCTCGGGACATATGTAAGTTGAAAAGGACAATTTCTAGGCTGGGTAAAATTTTCTGTAATTTAAATTTACGTTCTTTTAAACATTGATTTTAATCTTTATCAATTTTATTACTAAATATTGAATTTTTTGGTATCTGTAAGGCTTACAATGTTTTGATACTTCCATTACAAATGCATAGTGGAAAAACTAAAATTAAGGTGTCAAATCTTCAAAGGATTGTCATTTCATTGTTGAACCAACTAGTACTTCTAGTTGTGAGTATAATTAGAGTATGTTTGAGCACATACACTCAAAAAAAACACAATAGGTTGTCAATGCAAAGGTTGAATGGCATTGTATTTGTGCATTGTAGCTTGCACCTCCACCACAAGAAGATTATAGCAATGGATTAATAATTTTCCCACTAAGATGGAGTACGATCTTGTGTAAAAGTGGTTCACCATGGATGACAACCCCACATTAGAAGGACCACACGTGTTGATCAAGCTGATCACAGGGGTGGAGCAGGAGGAGCAAGCTTGTAGAGTTAGAGACAAAGAGAAGAAGATTTTCCAAACTAGTCATAGTCACTATCAATTGTAGGTGTCTGTTTGAGCTGCTCCTACCACATTTCAAGCATTGATGAACAAGGCATTTAGAGAATTCCTTTGTATATTTTGTTCTTCAATTTTTTGATAATATCCCTGGTTATAATAAATCATTAGCATCCAATTTAGAAAATCTAAGCATTGAAGTTTGTAGTGCAAATAATTGCAATCTGATGTAAAAAATCAGGTCTTGTATTCAGCGAATGCAATTGGGCCCACTGGTTCATTGAGGAAATGCTTTCTGATTTTTCACTGTCTGGTGCTCCCCTCTTAAGCTATTTTATTTCCAACACATTGAAATACTAAATTAGAGTTTCAACAATTTAGTAGGTCGCATTCGCAATAAGGAAGACGTGCAGTCCATCAAAAGCCTCAATTTCTTCAACATCTTCATAGGAAAATCTCTAACAATGGGACTATTCCAAATCTTATTGGTTTCAGTTGAAGGAATTTTTTAGGTTCTATGCTTTTGTTGCAAAGATTGCAAAACTCATTTGTTAAAAAAAATTCAAAATGATTAAATTCAAAAAGTTTGATCAAGGGGAGTACCTTGCCAACAAAGGTCAGGCAGGTGTAGTGTTTATTTCATTTGAAAAGGGGAGACCAAGATTTCTTTTTCAACACATTCAGAGGTATCAACAAAGCAAGAAACTTATTTTCGAGATGGATACATTGATGAGACTCATTGAGCTGATGTATTGCTTTGAGCAAGGTGATCAGTCTGGTGCTAAGTCATGATTATACAGACATATGATCAGCAGAGTAATTCTGGAACATAGAGCAGAAGAAATTGAAGAACGCCTATTGGAAGTGTTTGAATATGCTTTAAATAGTGGCGGAAATACTACTAAACAGCCAGATGATGTGCTTCTGAAATTGAAAAGGTTGCTAAGCTTGGCTGGCCTACATCTACAAAGACTTGCTGAAATACATGGATGCCATATGAAAGGAAAGCAGGAATAAGGATTGAAGCAGAGAAGTCATGATTAATTGTTTTATTAAAGACTTACACCTCATTGAGAATAATAAGAGAAGCCTGCAGGAAAATATATTTCCCACATGATCATATTCAATTTTCAAAGCTTTGGTATTAATAAAATGCAGGTAGTGCTCACCATATTCAAATGAATCAAAGCCTGCAACTACGTATGTTGCCCTAAAAGCCATTGATCAAAGTTTTCAGCAGCTCACAGGCCCATTGTTTAATACTGTTGCTAGCATATGTTTACAAAGCCATCACCTTTGTTGCAAACACTTAGCCACTGCTGATTGCACCAATCCAACTGTCCTTGCTAATTTACAATGTATTCAAGCGGTGATCAGAGGTAAAAACAATGCAATTGGATAAAGCATTGTCTAACTCATCATGGTGGAGTCTGTGGATTTGGCTTTAATCTGAAGCATCAAATGATTAAATCCCACAAACAACTGTATATACAGGCTGCAGCCTTGGCTAAAACACTTAGCCACCGTTGATGTCTTAGATCTAACAGTCTACGGGGTTTCAGAAATCTTAAGAGGAATTGTCGAAGGTAGAATAGCATGATTGGCTAGGTAGAGTGATGTGGTGAAGGGAACGATGGACTACTAAATGAAAAGCCTGCAGGCTAGGCATTGTTGGGTAAGCATTAAAAAATCAAAACTCACATGCAAATAAAAATTAAACATCATAAATTTAATATAAAGCTAAGGTCTTTAAACAAAACAAATGCTTGTATACAATATATTAAAGCAAAGTGAGCTACAGATTAAAGATTTTAACCTTTGGTGTTATAAAATAACATAAAGGAACCCACATGTTATTTGAGCTTTGCCTTAATATTAAAAAGGAGAAAGAGCCTGCAGAAAGATCAAACAACAAGTGAGAAACAAAGCCCACTAGAGTTTTGGCATTAACAAAGCACAAAGGAAGCAATTTCATAGATTTTTCACTCCACTTGGAGCCATTAGAATGACTAGCACAGCAGTTATGGGATTCATGAGGTGGTACAATTTTGGCAATCGAATGTCCCCATTTTGGCCATACACTCTTCTTTGATTTAGCCTATTCGAAACTGTAGGCTGCTGAAGTATAAAACTAGGGTTCCTTTTCAGACACGCTACCATGCTCAGAGGGATGTTGTGCACTTTTACTATTTATAGCAGTTTGCTATTTTAGCAAGTCTATCTTTTGGCAGATATCTATCTAAGCAATTCAATCCTTTGCAGTTTAGTGTTCAGTTTGGCTTTCTGATGGTTTTGAAGTTAACTTACTATTTTTGGCATTTACTATTTTTAGTAAGTTCATTTTTGGCAGAAGCATCATCATCAACTTGGTTCAATTTGGCATTTGTCAGTTTGCTATTTTTAGCAATTCATCAATTGCAACTTGGGCATTGTATTTGGTTATCTCCTTGGACTGAGTTTCAGACTTAGTCAATTTTCATGTCTTGAAGTTGTACCCCACGCCTAGGCTTGATGACTTCAAGTTGTTTTAAAGAAGGGGACATAAAGGGGTCAAGTGAGCATTTAATTATTTAATAAATGCTTTATTGTTGCAATATGAAATGGATGCCTAAAAGGGAAGTTGAATGATATTTTATTATTTCAAAAAGTAAAAGGCAAAAAGGTGGCGTCCCTTTTGGAAGTTGAAGTGATTCAACTTCTTGGAATTTGAAGAGTTCTTGTTGCTTCATTTGCCAACAAAAGCTTATATATTGCTGCTGTTTGAAGAGCTGATTATCTATGAATTTATGCTAATGTTATGCTGTTGAAATGACAACTTGGTTTTTACTTCGAGGGATGCTTACCTCCTAGTTTCAATCCAATTTCGTGTTTGAAATACAACACCTAGTTGGTTTTCATTGCTGCTTCTCATCCAGACTAGCAGATTGAGCTCAATAGTTGAAGTTTTTAATGATATTTCCAGTTTTGAAGTTGCTGATGCAGTCACAGCTGAAAGTGGTTTTTGCATACAGCTTTTTGTGTGAATTTAATTTGCTTGTGGGTACTTTTCCAATCCATTCCTACACCCAAGGCGACCATCTTTGGAGAGTTTCAGATTTTAATTTTGAGTTGTTGATTTTTACTTGTCAAAATCGCCCCTCATGAAGGCCATACCATTCTTGCTGCATTGGGATTCGTGTAAGAATTAAATTACGAGTTTTTGTTGCTGTTTCTTCATCTAATGTTGGGCGCCTATCTTCCAGCAGCTCATTGGTTTTCGTTTCACACAAAACGGAGGTATTTTGAGTGAGTTGTGAATATTTCTTTGAATTTCACAGTTGCTGATCAGAATTTCCAGAATTGTTATTTTACATCAGACTTGTTTAAGTTTGAATCTTCAGTCCTTTCTTCATCATTTATTGTTGATGTCTAACATGGAATCATCCAGTATCATGGTACATTGAATCTATTGTAATTTTCATGTAATTTGCAGCTCTTTTTCCATATTGTAAGACTGTAAACAGTAGTACTGTTCCAGTCCTTTATTGCTGCAATTCTTTCTTTAATTTCACATTAGTACCCCTGGATGGTTTACCGCCAGTGTGGATAATTGGATTTGTATTACTCTTGTACCCACTCTCAAGTGGTGAATCCCCACAACTTTGTGGATGCCCGCCGCAGCGGACGAATTGTTTTAATTGTAATCTTTTCCCCCCACTGTTTGGTGGTAGTGTGGAAATGCTCTTCATGGCTGGTTATCCGCCTATTCATTTCTAGTTTCAATTCAACACTCCGTCATATGTTAGCACCTCGCCCTCAGTGGGATCTTGAGTGCACATTCTTGACGTTGAGTAGTTTCTTTCAAGTATTTTTCATTTAGCTCCTCCACCATATGACAACACCTATTCCTCATTGGGATTGAGTGTGCATTCTTGGTGTGAGTTCTTTTCAAGTTTGGTTTTCTATTTGGAGCTAACGCTAATCAAGTTGGTTAAGTGCTGGTTATGTTGTGTTACTTCATCGAAAAAATTGGTTAGCATATTTCAGGCACACATTTTTTTTCTTTCAGGTGTGAATGCAGGTTACTGACTTGTTGGAGCAATTAATATTATTCTATTCTATTTTCCCCTCTGCACATATATAAATGTAACAAGCTTTCTCAAGAACGAGGAGGATGGATCTTTGCAAACCGTCTTTTCTGAAACCTTGTGCGCAACACCTTTTCACTATTTTTCATTTTGTATGTTGAAGATACCTTCAATTCATGTGTCCAAACTTCTATTCGACTATGCAATTATGCAATTATGCAAGATTTTCATTTAAATAAATACAATGGATGTGATTATTTCTGTCCTATGCTGTCGTTTACAAATGTGACTCTTTATTTTAGCTTCTATTGACTATTGAGTTCCATGTTAAGATCCCATGTGTAGATGAATAAGTTTTCTATTGTTGCACATTAAATTTTAAATTGCTTTCTATTTTTAGGTTCTTCTCTCATTTTCACCCCAACCAGATTAGACTTAGCTAGAATAGACAAGGATCCAGCCTTTCAATCCCAAAAATTGTGCACTTCAAGTCCCATTGCTACGAGACTTCCCATTGTTTATGCTCTTTGTGAGGCATTGATATTGCAAATGCATCCATGCAATTTCTAAGTATCAACATGCTTGGTGTTTTTGTTAAAGAGAATTTGTATACGAAAGCCTTTAAGTATAAAGGTGATATGCGACTAACAATTGTGTAAGTCACTTAAGAACTTTATGATTTCTTAGGCATAGTTTCTTAGGCTTCACCAAACCCTACCAAAGGTTTGTCAAAAACTCCTCTACTATAGCCATTCCACTAAATGACCTCAACAAAAAGGGTTGCTTTCAAGTGGTTTATAGAGGCACATAATACTTTTGAGGAGATCAAACAACCCTCATAACTTCCCTAGTGTTGGCAACCTCAATTTTTCCAAGCCTTTCATCATCAAATGTGATGCTTATAGATCCAAACTCAATGCAATATTTTCTCAATGTGAACATTCCATTGCTTCTACAAGCAAGAAATTGAATGATTGTAATGTCCCCTCTCGAGCATGACTTCTTTCTGATTTACCGCTAGCCTATTCGAGACCCGTAGGCTTTCCGGTGGTGAAATTAGGGTTTCTTGGCTGGTGGTTTCTTGTGCTCACGGATTGGCGTTTGAATTGCGGATTCCTTCTGGGTTTTTCGTGAGCTTTTCGGTGATGTGTTCGTTTTGGCATTCTGAGCACTTTCACGAATTTACTATTTTTAGTAAATTCTATTTCTGGCAGTGGTCTTGTTGGTCTCGGCTCGATTAACCTTCTACTTCAGATGTTCAGTTGGTTTTGCTCAAATTTGGCTTTGGGGTTCATTTGGAGAGATAAGCTGAATTATTTTAATAAAGTCTTGTTTAATGTTATATTTTGCTGTTGACCCCCCCCTTAGCCTAGTGGTTGAACTTAAGTTGTTTTTAAAAGTGGTCATTGAGGGGTGGCGCCTCATGAGGGTATTTTATATTGTAAAGCTCAAATATTAATGCTTGAAAAAGGGACGCCCTTTTGAGGAGGTTATTTTAAATTAAATTAAAAAGTCAAAATTGCTTAAGGCAAAAAGGACGCCACATTTGGAGGGAAAAGGAGTTACTCAAATTTGAATTGCTGGGTTTCTAGAAGCTTCTGGACAGTCATCTCAAGTCTTTAAAAGGAGGTCTTGGTCTTCAGTTTCATCATCCAACTTCTTGAGTAATGTTATGCTGCCGAAATGGTGAGAGGATTGCTTCGAGGAATGAATGCCTCCTAGCTAGGCTCAACTTCGTGCTTGTGAGACAGCACCTAGTGGAGAGATTACTTGTTCGAGTGCATTTGTAGTGAGGTATTGCTTTGTTGTGAGTTAGTTGTCATTGCATTTTAGTATTTTGCATTTTCATGTTAATTTTTGTAGTTGCTGAGTTCATTGCTGATAGCCATTTTCATTCATAATTCAAAAAAATACAAAAGATTGCATTCTGGGTACTTCACATCTGCATTTGTCTAGGGAAGGCGCCAACTTGTGCAAAGTTTCATAATTTTTAATTGAGTGCTGATTTTATTGGAAGAAAATCGCCCTTTCTCTTGGGCCGTACCTTGTACTTGCTTGGAAATTTGTGAAGAAATAAACTATTGCAGATTGGGTCCTTTTTCTGGTTCTCACTTGGGCGCCTTGATCATAGAGGGCTGTTGCATTTCATTTGGGGTCAAACGGTTGAGAATTGTGAGAGTTGTGAGCATTTCAATTTAATTCTGTGTTGCTGTTTACCAGTTTCAGACCTTGTGACAGTCATAACAGTTTGCATTTTGAGTGGTTCTTGAGTTGGGAAGGTGATAGGAAGCTTAGGGAATTCATTGAGAAAGACATACTTGTTATTGCTAAGGATAAAGAGCTGTATTTACTTGATATTGCAGGCAATCTTCACATATTGTAAGCTGTACAGTAGTACTGTCAGCAATTTTAATATTCTTGCAATTTTCAATGTTTGTATCTGCCCACTGAATAAGTGGAAGAGGCTGGCTTGCCGCCTATTTTCTTAATTTGCTTTGTAAACTCAAAGTCTCCGCCATATGGTCGCCTCTTGTCCATCATGGACTGAGTAGCACATGCTTGGTGTTGAGCTACTTTCCAGTTTTGCATTAGATAGGGACCCTCTGACCGAATGCTCGTCGTTCGCCGGCGCATCTCGTGGTTAGAGTTTCTTTCCAGCATTTACTTTTGAGACCCTCTGACCAATGCTCACACCTTGCCCATATCGGGATCCTGGTGTACATTCAGGTTAGAGTTACTTTCAGCATCGTTTTGGTTTTCTGACTAACCTTAACGGGTGCTTGACTCATTGTAAGTTGCCTTGAAAATTTTGAAAAAATTGGTCCGTATATTTCAAATGATAGAGAGGCAAATGTTAACATTCAATAAGGAGATATTGACCATCCTCCATGCAATGGCCAAGTGACATCACTTTTTTATTGCAGAACAAATTATTTATTGTAACTAACCATCTCAACATCAAGCACCTATCAAACTTGAATACTTTCTCAAAGGAGCAACAACAATAGATTGATCATATACAAGCATATAACTTTGAGATCCTCTTCTAAAGAATATAGAGGCTCTTGCACAATCACTTTACAAGGAGTTACTTATCTTCCATGCCATCTCCATTAGCCAATTTGCTTGGTCATGTGATCTTCTCTAGGATTATTTTAAGTGACCCCTCTTTGGTACAACTAAAACAAGAAATTATCAAATGAAAGAGGGGAAGAGTTTGGTCAATCCACAATGCCATCATCTTCTTTAGAAACCACAATTATTTTTGCCATGAATCTCCTCTAGTGTGAAACATACTTGAGTATGGGCATGAGTCCTCGATTACATGTTATATAAATTTCCTAAAGAATTAAGATCACCTACAATTTCTTCTAGCATAACACGAAGGAGGAGGTTCTCGAACTTATGGTGAAATGTGATACTTGCTAATGAAACAAAACTGAAAGTGTTCCATCCCCAATACTTCTCCGCCCAAAAATCACTCCCAATCAAAATTAGAAAATTGTATCCTTGAATCTTACCTCAAGTCTACCAAGATTAAAAGTTAAGGATGAAATATTTGTCATGCTAGCTAAATTGACCATGATAAATTGAGCATCCATGTTAATTTTATTTCTAGGGCGATGTAAAGGTTTAATAGACCTAAAGTTTATAACCGTTATTTCCAACATGCATTTAAGCTACATATGATCCGACAAAAGATCATTTGTGATTGAGATCATTTCCAAATCAATTTCTGGAAGAAAACATCTCAACTAGCAAAAGTGACATTCAATGGGAAAACTACTAAATATAACATTATTGTACAATTATTTTTATAATGCACTCACAATCCTAATGTATTTCAACTAGGGTGAAAACCTATTAATTGTGTTGTTATGCATTATGACTAATATGTGTGTGATCACTAAACAATCATGTGATTGAGAATATGATTATTTGAATTTTGTTATTATGAATTCATCATTGAAAGAATTTTATCACATGTCTAATTGGAAGTTCCTTATCCTTGTGTACTTGTGTGTAAGTTGCATCAGACAAGTTCTAGATTCCAATGGACAAGATGATGCAAGCTCCATGGATCTACTAGGAAGCATTCTGATGCAAAGTTATATCCAAATCCAACCCAATGTGTTGTTGTCGTGCTCCTTTACAAAGTTGAAATGACTACAAGCATTGCAAGTAAAAATGTGATTGTGTATACCAATTTTGGTTCCTTGATCAACATTAGCCCTAAGCAAACCAAAGACAAGATAGCTAGAGGTCTCCTAAATGATTGAGGTTAGCAGCCAAAGGGGAGGAAGACCTAGATATAGGTGACATCTCAATGCAAAGTGGATATTCATCATAAGGGGTTAGTCATTATTATAAAACAACTATTACAAGTTCCATTCCCAAGATCTAAGTCATTTCTATTTAAAAGCATAGCCCAAAATTTTGCATGTCAAATGCATGCAAGAGATCCCCCATCCTAGTGCTACTCTAGGATAATCTCACTTAGCTAGAGACTCTTTACAAGCTCTTACGGCAAAGCTCTTTGAGAGGGAGGCAATGTTTGTGTACCTAAACACAACATATCATACGATGTATGTTTTAGTCCCTTGTCTTATTGTTCTCATTTAAGTCAGGATTGAACCACCTAAGCTTTATTAAAAATAAGCAGTGGGTGGGTTAGGAATTCAATTTCCATTGGGTATATAAAAAGGGAAATCCTTGAAAAATGCATCTTGTTTCAATTTATTTTATTAACGCAACAAAAAGAGGCAGCATTTTATGAATGCTCTTATCATGCAAACAGATTTGCAAGTGCAATCCATCTCAAGAGAAAGTGTCCCCATTTTGCATACTTGTTTTTCGTTGTTCACAATTTCCTATATGTGTTTTTCTATTAAACACATAGGAACATGGACGACATGAAAGACATCTCAAAACAATGATTGAGATTCAAAACCATTATTCGAAGCTCTGAACAACAAAACACAAGGATAAATCTTTTGAAGAACACTGCAAGATAGATATTTCAAGGCATCTCCAATCATCGGTTTCTAAGGGTTTGATGCTACCAAAAGGGGTTTTGTTCATATCCATGGACACAAGCATTTGATCATACTCCCAAAGAAAGCAATAGTTTCCCTTATGAAGACACAATTTTGTTCCACAAAGAAACAAGTTTTTGAATTCAAAAAAGAGAAGCAATAATTGTAGAATCTACAAAACTAAGAAACTTCAGTCCCTCACTTTAAACCCCTAAAATTTGAAAAGCTCTAAGCAATAGGCAAGAAGAGCACAAGTCTAATGAGCAAATAAATTGAGGGAATGATGACATTGCATAGTTTAGAACTCCTTGATATATATATTGATATTGTAAGCCAAATCTGTAAAAACCCTTACTGATTTTTGCACGATTTCCAAAGCGGTTTTTCTAGTTTGACATATGAATTCATTTTGTCAAACTTGCACCAATACATTGCATAAATTATTACAGTTTACATTCAAATGCATGGACAGATTACATAATAAGAATCACGCCCTCAAATAAGACTGAATGACTGAGTTACAAGATTTATTCTGACAAAGCTATAACAATATGACATTCAATTTTAACAATGGCAATGATCAGACTTATAGACTGATATAGCAATCTGAACTGTGCAACAGCAGTAAATAAGTTACATATAAATAATGTTCTAACCATACACAACAATAAATACCCAATATAATATTGTTGGTCTAACCTGGAACTCCACAACTGGCTTAGAAATGTCTTACAGCAGCTTGTGAGATGATAGAAGTGTGAATGATGCTCACACAATGACCATGTAACCTCAGTCGACCCTTGCTCCAGCGAAGACACCTATACAAATCTCCACGTGATGAGTCTACAGACCCACGTACGATATGTTGTTGTTCCTGGGTATTAAAGCTCACCCCAGCCCCAAATAGACTCCCACGCCCCTATTAATGATGTCCTTGCAAGTCAACGGGATGGAGCTGGAGTTGAAGTAAGACCACGACCTCCCTAGGCAGCGCACTGCTCTACACACAGCTCACGCCAAGCTCTGAGTGCCTCCTCTTCAGCGTGTAATCTGGAAGTGTTCAACTCAGGAATGCAGATAGACATGGTTCTCAAATGCAACGCCCAGCAAACAATGAATGTCAATAGCAATATCCACCAAAAGATTCACGTCCAACATCAAGATGCAACACAAGTATAAATAAGGATAGCCACGAATTGGTTGAAGACCTTCGATAATGGCGACTAGAAACACTATTGCTAATATCCTCCAAACATCATCAAACCCTCGAACCCCAAGAGATAGAAATGCAAAATGCTCAACACCAATTTTGTCTCCGCAAGAGACTCGCAAAATTGCTTTAATCACCCAACTTGAAAACTTGAATGATTTTCCCTTCGAACCAACTAGGGTGAAATCGTTTCACCACTGAAATTGGATGCCCTAGGGTTTCTCTTCCCCAAGACCAAGAACTCCAAGAAGCTCTCCAAAAGGGAAAGTGAGAAAATAAACAAGCATAATGCAAATGAACTCCAAAAACACCTTTTATATCACTTGCTTTGTTTCACGCTCAAAATAATAAAGTGACTTCCACAGCTGCCAAGCGGGCGAGCTCGGTTTTGGTGCCATCTAGGAGGTATGTGGTTGACTTTATATGCTTGGCTGGCGTGGTCTTGAAGGTTGGTGGCGAAGGTCATTAATTGAAGGGTGATGAAAGTTTAATCGGTGGCCGTTGGCCTTCCATTGAAGACTTGTCCTGTGATTGACAGGCCTGAAGGACGCATTGTGAATGCAGTTCAAGTGTCGATGGGATGGCCGCACAGTTTATGGGTGTTTTCTGTTGTCTTTAAAGCCCACTACACCCATCATTTCTCTCCATCGAACATGATGGAAACACCTGTTTGTTTGCCATCCTCAAGAAAGCTATTGGCTTTCTTTGGGAAAACTGGGTATGGGCACTTGAAATTTGTTTTCAAAGACTAGGATGAACTGGTTTTGGAGGTTGTTCAACTACTGTTGAGAGAGGAATTCATGACCTCGGCGGAGAGATGGCGCACAAATGTTGACATTGCAACTCGTTTTGTTGTCGCATTGCTTGACTTGGAGGTACCAAAAGCTATGACTCTTTTAATGGTTCGAATGCTGGTTTGGGAGAACCTGTTGGACAGTGTTATGGATGTGGTCATTGTCAGAACCCTGGTGGTTCTCGATTCAAAACTCTAACTGAAATTTGAGGTTTTTTGCAAATTTTGAGATTTTTTGTATTTTTTGAGTTTTCAGGCAAAAATGTAAAGCTGCGATTTCTCTCAAAATTGCTAATAAAATTCATAAAAAATTAAATGACTCTAGAAAAGCTTGGGAAATGATCAGAGAAGGTAGGCGCACTGTTTATTATTACTTCCAGAGCATTTACAATACAAAAGTCTGAACAAAGCATGAGTTACAATAAATTTATTGAAAAAACCTGATTTCTCTTTAATGGCGGCTGTAGCAGCAATAAATGCACATAGAAATTAATAACTCCACTTTGCTCTCCCGTTCCAGGCAAGAATCAGTCTCCAGAACCAAGGCGCCCAAGAAGCAAACACCAGAATCTGAAAGATACAGGCGTTCCACTGAAGATGAGAAAGTACGGCCAAGAAAGGTACAGAAGTACGGCCTGTCTGCAGCAGCATTAAATGAAGTACGGCCTTTGGAATTTGTGCCCAGTCTCAAATGAATGATCTCTGAAAAGATACGCCTTTACTGCCAGATGAAGTTCTCTGTGAATCTCTGCTAAAATAACTCGATAATCTCAAACTGTGATCTCTGGATGAAATCACCAAGTGCCAGCTTCAACTGATATTTCACAGCCTCAGTCTGCCTGATCTCTGAAGAGTTTTCGTTCTCCAGAAACGATCGTCTGCCAGAAACCCTAAGGTTTGCAAACTCCAATGCTCAGAGCAAAAGACAAATTAGAATAACATTTCATGATGGTTCGATTTGTCTTGACTGCAAAATATATATCCTCTTCAATAAAATTCGACCCAATGCTCTTTTTTAATAATCATTTAATAAAATGATTAAATTCGTCTTTTCAAGACTTAGGAGAAATCTATTTAATAATTGGCGCTTATTTTAATGAATAATAAATATTCATTAAATCAAAAATTAATACTTTATTATAAAGTATATTAAATACTTTATAACAGGCCAAATTAATTAAATAATTTAATATTTCAATAAAGTGACTTTAATATAAAGTCAAATTATTAAATATTTAATAATGCATTAAATATCCCTTATTCCTCCGTTTGATCATCAAACTGCTGAACTGGATCGATTCTGAGCTGAAAGGTTGAACCAGGTGCCCTGCCCGAAATAGCAGCTTCCGCCTGACCTAACTTTCTAAAAATAGAAAGTTCCTGAAAAAGCACTCTGGAAGATTCTGCGAAGGCCCAACCTGACACAACTGCAAACTGGAGCTACCAAACACTGAGTAACTGCCTCCGATGATCCTCTGCACACCCTGTCAGCCTACGAGGATCGAAATTATAGGCTAACTCCTCGACAAACAGTGTCAGCTAAAACGGGGACATGACAGTCCGCCCTCCCTGAAATTGCTTGTCCTCAAGCAATCTCTGCAAATACAGCTGCACTGCACCACCTGGATCCCATGGGAAGTACCGGACAATGTTCCTGCTGGTCACCACTGACTCCTGTAACTCCCACAACTGATCAGCAAAAATAAAATACCATTCCCTATTAACCTCAGTGCGGTCCGGCATAGGATCAAGAAACTCAGAAGGAGGCAAGTCAAACGACAAGCAACACTTACCCCCTAAAACTGCACGAGATATACTATCATCCAACATATCAAGCACGTGCATACCACCACTGTGCACCTGAAACAAATCGTGTACATGCGGATTAATCATGAAGCTATATGCACTCTGCACCATATACACACTGTGATACTCCTCCGTGAGCTGAGTCTGAAATCCCAGTGCACTAGTAGGATCCCAAACGCTATCATCACTCTGCTCAAGACCAGGATCAGGTGTACTCATATCAAACTCAAAGAGCGGATTGTCGTATGTAGATATAACATCTGTCTCAAACAATGGATTGGTCACAAACGGAACCAAACCACTAGGCTGATCCCAAACGACTGCCTCAGAACCCCTGGGGTACTGAGCATAACCATGCCTGGTCTGCGCAAAATCCTGCTCTACCTTCTCGCTCTTCCCACTAACGAGAGAGATAGAACGAAGGCTGCCATCTGTAATCCCCCTCAACACATATTTCTTGCCCTGTACCTCAAATCTCATCTCCATTTTAGGCAAGTTGAGGGTGAACACACTAATGTCCTGCAGCCATCTCATACCCAGCACGAAATCCATCCCACCCAAGTTGACTACATAAAAGTCTGCCTGCAACTCATAATCAGTCAGCATGAGAGTGAGATTACAAATCCGTCGAGTGCAAGTGAGTGTATATCCATCTGCCACCCGAACTCTGAATCCAGCGAAATCCTCTGTCTGGAGTCTACATCTGCTGACGAAGCCCTCATCAATGAAATTGTGTGTGGCTCCAGTGTCGAGCATAGCAATACATCGCTGTCCTTCCACTAATCCCCTGAACCTGAATGAGTCATCCCGTACACTAGTAGATAATACCAACGGGGATAAGTTGGCATCGGGCCCAAACTCCGTAGAGGCATTCCCGGCCTCTGCATGTTCTGAAACAACCTGCTGGTCTGAATCATCAGACTCGTCATCATCATAGTAAACCCACATGGCGCGGTTGGCTCTGCCCTTCGGTCTCAAAGGACAATCATGCTCCTTGCTGTAGGGTGCTTTGCACCAATAACAGAGTTGTTTCTTCCTGCATTCCTCCCGAGTTGCATCATCAATTCTCGCAACTGGTTTCCTTTTTGGTTCTGCAACTGGTGTCTGACTCTCCTCGACAGGTAAGTTGTTTGCTTTAGGCTGAAATTGTTTCTTCGGAGCAGCAAGCTCCATACTCCTTGCCTTCCGCATCGCCTCCTGAAGTGTAGTAGGATCAAACGCCTTGACCCAGCCTCTCATGGGTTCTGTCAAACCCTCAACGAATAGTATGATAAGTCTCCGCTCCGAAATCCCTGTCACCATGACTGCCACTCTCTGAAACTCGCCAATGTATGCATCCAGACTACCCGTCTGTCTGAGCTGAGCCAACTCTCTGAAATACAATTCCGGATCCTTCTTATCGAATCTCTCTATCAGTCTGCTGGTGAACTCCTGATAGGTATTGACTGCATGATGGCCTAGCGTGTACATGCCATGGTGCCACCAATCGTGTGCTACTCCGTCAAGATGTAAAGTGGCAAATTTAATTGCCTCATCCTCCTGCATAGGCCTAAGTGACAAGTAATTGTCCAATTTCTGGACCCAAGACCTAGCTGATGTCTTCTCCGACCCATCAAAATATGGCAAATAATTTGCAATCACATAACGCAAATCTCTATTCACCTGTGGCTGCTGCTGCTGATGCTGTGGGGGTCTACGGTCGAATCTACCTCCTCCTCTGGGTTTATAGACATCTATAAACTCGTGAAATGTAAGTGCCTGCCGGATCTCAGGCGCTAATGACATGTACTCACCATGAAATCTCGTCAAGTCTGCCACTGACATGCCATTCTGTGGCTGAAACTCCTGATGAAGTACCTGATGCTCTGCCCCTGGAGTCTGTGGTGGAGTCTCCCTAGGTAAGAAAGTAGGTTGACCTGGCCTACGCTCCTGATAGATCGGAGACAGCTGTCGAGGTGCTGATGCTAATGGCTGATCCACGGGTGCAGTCCCGCTCGTCTGTCCAATCTGAATGTAGTGTGGCTGTGTGGGCGTACACTGTCTAATGGTACCCATCAGCTGAGACATCATATCCATCATATTATCGTGTCTCCGTCTAAACTCCTCATCAGTAATGTCACCCTCTGCATGTGCCTTCCCTAGATCCCTGCGAGTCTCTGAGGAAGTCTCACGTTCTGCCATTAGGGTTGCTACACTGTTTTCACTGCCGTCAGAACTGGATCTGTGAAACCAAGCACTCCTGATATTGTCTGCCCTTCAGGGATTGGTGGACCTGTCCAATCCTCGTCTTTGCCTGTCCCTACACCTCTGGTATACTGAATAATATCTTGGCTCATAAAAGGCAACCCAGAAATGCACTGTATTCTGAAAAAGCACTGAAAAAGCACAGGATGGCAGGAGATCTGTGCTCTGATACCACTGTCAGAACCCTGGTGGTTCTCGATTCAAAAACCCTAACTGAATTTGAGTTTTTTGCAAATTTTGAGATTTTTGTATTTTTTGAGTTTTCAGGCAAAAATGTAAAGCTGCGATTTCTCTCAAAATTGCTAATAAAATTCATAAAAAATTAAATGACTCTAGAAAAGCTTGGGAAATGATCAGAGAAGGTAGGCGCACTGTTTATTATTACTTCCAGAGCATTTACAATACAAAAGTCTGAACAAAGCATGAGTTACAATAAATTTATTGAAAAAACCTGATTTCTCTTTAATGGCGGCTGTAGCAGCAATAAATGCACATAGAAATTAATAACTCCACTTTGCTCTCCCGTTCCAGGCAAGAATCAGTCTCCAGAACCAAGGCGCCCAAGAAGCAAACACCAGAATCTGAAAGATACAGGCGTTCCACTGAAGATGAGAAAGTACGGCCAAGAAAGGTACAGAAGTACGGCCTGTCTGCAGCAGCATTAAATGAAGTACGGCCTTTGGAATTTGTGCCCAGTCTCAAATGAATGATCTCTGAAAAGATACGCCTTTACTGCCAGATGAAGTTCTCTGTGAATCTCTGCTAAAATAACTCGATAATCTCAAACTGTGATCTCTGGATGAAATCACCAAGTGCCAGCTTCAACTGATATTTCACAGCCTCAGTCTGCCTGATCTCTGAAGAGTTTTCGTTCTCCAGAAACGATCGTCTGCCAGAAACCCTAAGGTTTGCAAACTCCAATGCTCAGAGCAAAAGACAAATTAGAATAACATTTCATAATGGTTCGATTTGTCTTGACTGCAAAATATATATCCTCTTCAATAAAATTCGACCCAATGCTCTTTTTTAATAATCATTTAATAAAATGATTAAATTCGTCTTTTCAAGACTTAGGAGAAATCTATTTAATAATTGGCGCTTATTTTAATGAATAATAAATATTCATTAAATCAAAAATCAATACTTTATTATAAAGTATATTAAATACTTTATAACAGGCCAAATTAATTAAATAATTTAATATTTCAATAAAGTGACTTTAATATAAAGTCAAATTATTAAATATTTAATAATGCATTAAATATCCCTTATTCCTCCGTTTGATCATCAAACTGCTGAACTGGATCGATTCTGAGCTGAAAGGTTGAACCAGGTGCCCTGCCCGAAATAGCAGCTTCCGCCTGACCTAACTTTCTAAAAATAGAAAGTTCCACTGGAAGTCTGCGAAGGCCCAACGACACAAGCGCAAGGCTGGGCACCAAACTACTAAGTAGCGCCTCAGATGATCTCGCACCAGCCGACCTACAAGGATCAAAATTATAGGCTAACTCCTCGACAGCGGTGTCAAAAGGGGACATGACGGTCATCATTGCAGAATTGGGTGTGGGGCTCCCTCACCCCAGAGACATGCATTGGGTGCTTCTGCCTGGGGTGAGGGTTAAACGATATCCCTTCCTCCTAGATATCAAGGGTGAAGCACTGTGAAGGCATCGTGATTAGGCGCGTTGCAGGCTGATCTTCCTCAAGCACCATTTGTTCCTGGAACCGTCGGGTGGGGTGGATTGGTGTTGGCATTTCAGGGAGTACTTGCTTGCAAAAGGTGTGGGGCTAGACGGGTAATGGTCATAGGTGTGGCTGGGTGTTATTTTGTTTTGTGTAAGAAATCATGGTCGATATAGGGTAGTCTATCTAAGCAGTGATATGTAATCTCGTATGTGATGTTTCCTAGTAGTATGTAGGTATGGTTTCTGGTTTTACATGTTTGGGCTCACTGCATCTATTTCTAGGGTGGTTTATGGGTGGCATTGGGGATGGGATTCTCTTTCCAAAACTCTACTAGCTGATGAGCTTTGTTTTGTAATATTTTTTGCAAATCAATACAATCATATTTACATATCAAAAAAATAATAATAAAGTGACTTTATACCGTTACTTTTTAATATATTTCCAAAAGTCACTTTATAACCCATTTAATTAACTATTTAACATTACTTTTTTAAATGTACTTTTCTTGCTAGGTAATATTAAACAATTAAATAAATTAATTCTCTTTTCCTGACTATAGCCTACGAGAATTAAATAGGCTAATATGTCCTCAGGGTGGTCACTAGGAAGGGAACATTACAGTCCTCCCTTACCGAGATTGCTTGCCCTCAAGCAGCTATAAATTGGGATGCTGCACTATCTGTTCTCCTTCCCAAGTTGTGTCCTTTGCTAACAAGTCTATCCATCTAATTAGATATTACTTGATTACCCTATTCCTCAATCTCCTCTCCCTGGTATCAACAATCTCCTTGAGAAGCAACACCAAATGCCCCTCCTCATCCAACAGTGGTAACTCTGCTAATGAAATAACCTGCTGACCCAATGCCTTCTTGAGGCATGACACATGAAAAACATTGTGAATTTTGATGTTTTCGAGCAAACTCCAACTCTTAGGATACTTCACCCACTCGCCTAGTAATCATGTAGGGACCACAAAAACGTGGTTTCAATTTCTCTGCACCACTTTTCTTCAATGAAGACTGCCTATAAGGCTACAACCGTAAGAAGACCAAGTCTGCTACCTCAAAACTGTGCTCAACCCTGTGCTTGTCTGCATAAGTCTTCTACTGATTTTGCGCCACCTATAAATTCTCCTTAAGAGACTTAAGGATGTCTTGGCTCTCATGTATTCAATCATTGGTTTTGGGAGCCCTACTATCCCCAAAAGCCACATCTAGAAATGACAGTGCATCATAACCATATAATGCGCATAAGGGTGTCATACCAATGGGCATGTGGTAAGTGGTGTTGTAGCAATGCTCTCCTAGATGCAACCACTTTATCCATGCCCTCTGTTGAGCCAGGACATAGTTACGTAAATACCCCTCTACCTATTTATTCACTATCTCAATCTAGCCATCTGTCTAGGGATGGTAACTTGTACTCAAAGTCAACTCAATACCGACAAGTTTGAACAGCGCTTACCAAAAAGCACTAAGAAACCTGTTGTCCCTATCATTGACAATATACTTAGGCAGCACATGTAATCTGAAAAACCACTCTCAAAAACAACTCTGCTACCTGTGGTGCCTTGTACTCTGAAGAAATCGCAAAGAAGTGAGAGAATTTAGTCAATCGATCTACCACAACATGGATGCAATCTCTGCCATGAACCTTAGGTAGACCCATGATGAAGTCCATAGATATGCTCTCCCACTTCTACTTAGGGATGGGTAATGGTTGCAATAACCCTACCAAATGGGTATTCTCTGACTTGTTTTGCTGACAAGTCACACACTCCCTCGCATACCATAACACATCATCCTTTAGGCCCTTCCATGAGAACCTCTCTCTGGTCTGCCTATATGTCTTGAAATACCCCTGATGCCCTACCAACGAAATATCATGTGTAGCTCTCATAATCTTCTCCTTGAGCTTTGATTATGGCACTAAGTATATCCTGTCTTTGTAGTAGATGGTATCATCTACCACCCTATACATATCATCCTGGACCTACCCATCTATCAACTCACAAGCAAACCGATTCTTGGAGTGCTCCACTAAGAGATGAGATTTTCAATCAGCTGAAATCTCTACAAGTGAGCATGTTGTTGGTTTCCTAGAGAGGGCATCTGCAACAATGTTTTCTTGCCCTTCACATAATCAATATCAAAGTACTAGGCTTGTATTTTGCTGACCTGCTTCTATTGCCTCTCATTTATATCCTTCTGCTCCAAGAAATAACTAAGGCTATTTCGATCGATCCTCACCACAAACCTCCCACCTACCAAGTACTGCCTGAACTTTGCCAATGCATGCATAATGGCAAGCATCTCCTGATTGTAGATAAAGTACAATCTCTCAAGCCACCTCAACTTATGGCTCTCAAATGCAATCAGATGCCTATTCTGCATTAACACTGCTCCTATGCCTTCACCCGATACATCACACTCCAACATGAAGGGCTATTTAAAAGCATAGGATAACTGGTCATTACAACTGGTCATTACACTGCGCTAGCATAGGACTAGTCATTACCTTCTTAAGCTTATCAAACGCTCTCTGAGCCTCCTATGACCATCTCAAAGCTCCCTTCTTCGTAAGGTCTATCAACGATGCACCTAACAGTGAGAACCCCTTAACAAAGGGCCTGTAATAACTGCATAACCCAAAGAAGCCATGCAACTCTGTAAGGGACTTAGGTGGTGGCCAATCTAGTATCGTCTATATCTTCTCTTGGTGTACCTGTACCCCTTGTGCACTGATCACATGCTCCAAGTACAAAATCTCCTTCATGCCAAATTCACACTTTGATGCCTTACCATATAGTGACTGATCTCCCATGATGCCCAACACCTCATCTAACTGTCTCAAATGGTCATCCCAAGTTTTACTGTATATAAGAGATCATCAAAGAAGAATAAGTATTTACGCAACTGCTTGTTGAATATATGATGCATACAGAACTAGAAGGTAGCAAGTGCGTTGGTCAAACCGAAAGGCATGACCAAGAACTCATAGTGCCCTTAATGACACCCGAAGGCAATCTTGTGTATATCTTGTTCTCAAACTCTATTCTGATAGTGCCCAATCTTCAAAAAGTAAACTGCCTCATGCAACTCATCCAGTAACTCATTGATCCTGGGTATAGGATACATGTTCTTGATTGTTTTCTTGTTCAACGCCCAATAGTCTATACACATATGCATTGTCCCATCCTTCTTAACCAAGACTACAGAAGAAGCAAATGGATTGGAGCTCGATCTGATGTGGCCCATGTCTAACAACTCCTTAATTGCCTTCTCTATCTCATCCTTGAATTTCTTAGGATGTTTATAACGAGTGGTTATGGCGGGTTTGGCTCCCTCTCCCAACTCAATGGTGTGCTCGAAACCCCTATCAGGTGGTCTCCCTAGAGGTATCTCCTCAAACACTATCATACTTAACCAACAAAGACTGAATATCCACATGGTAAGGTTGGCTACTATCTGGAGAATCTTTGGTTGTAATCAAGCACTCAGCTGCCACGCAACATCTCCATGCCTAAAAGTACACTCCATCCGCTTAGCTGACACTATCTTTGGAGATCCATTGGCCATCCCCCTAAGCACAACCCTCTTACCATCGATTGCCTTGAACTTAAGCTCCATGGTCTAGAAGTTTTGTGAGCACTTCCCTAATGAATGAAGACACTATATACCTAATATGGCATTTGTATCACCTAGATCAACTACATAAAAGTCATCAGTAACAGTGTAGTTGCCCAATGTCACTCCCAACTAAGGAACCCTTTGTGTGCAAGTCATGTTGAACCCATCTGGTCACCAATGCCAAATGAAGTTGTCGGTTGCCCCACTATCAATCAGAACAGTAACACAGTGCCCCTATAACACTCCCCTAACTCTGAAGGAATTGAATCAAGGGGTACTTGATATAGTGGCAAGCTCCACCATTAGTCTCCTCATGTGGTTGCTCATCCTCTAAACTGCTATGATCATTGCCATGTAACTGTTTTGCCTCCCCATCATCCTCATTGTTGAAAAGAACCTCAATGTAGTGTACTTTCCCCTTTCCCATGCATTTGTGTCCAAGCTCCCAAGGCTCCTTACAGCTAAAACAAAGTTTTTTCCTCCTCAACTCCTTACAAGCCTCATCATCCAACTTATCCTTCTTGGGCCACTCCTTCTGAAAAGACTTTTTGTCTTTGATCTTTTGAGGAATGAACAATTTGGATGCAAATTTACTCTTAGGCACTGAGTTCTGCATAGCATGTGCCCAAATGATAGCATCTTGTAGTGACTCTAGTTTGGAAGCCTTAATCTAACCACGCAATGGCTCGGATAGACCCTCAATGAAAAGTATAATCAATCTATGCTCCAACACATTTGATATCATAACTAAGAGTTTCTGAAACTCAGAAATGTATGTATCCACAGTACCAACCTGCTTGAGCTGTGCCAACTCCCTGAAATGCAATTATGGGTCTTTCTTGTCAAATCTATCCATCAACTTTTGAGTGATATGATGCTAACATGCCCCAAGGTGACTAACCCATGATACCACCACTCATGGGCCTCACCCTCTAAATGTAGCGCGGCATACTTAACGGCTTCGGACTCCAACATTGCATTGAGTTGGAAATAGGTGTACAACTTCTGAACCCATGATCTAGCAGTACATTTGCTTGAGCCATCAAATGAAGCGATAGATAGTTTCCCAACCTTATGTTGCAAATCCTGATTCTGAGGGCCCTTGGTTTGATCCCTTGGCCTATTCCTGTATTTTATAGCACAAAAATCCTATAGAGTCATCGCTGCATGGAACTCATCACCAAGAGATAGATACTCCCTAAAATTAATTTGTAAATCCCTCACCCTGAGCTTGTTGTCCCTGATTACTAGTTGGCTATCCTCCCAAAAACTGAGGCATAAGGGATCTAAGAGTCACTCAACTCACTATCCTAGTGTGGCTCTGAGTAGGAACATAAGTATTACTCCCTTCACCATTGCTCTGAATGTTTCCATTGTCACCATTATGCCCATTAGTACCTCTAGTACCATTTTTACCAACGTTATTGCGATCAGCCATCAACTTAGTGAGGAGTTGGACTACCTGTTGTTGACCCCATGCAAGGTCATTTAAAATCTGCAAGGTACTACCTTCAAGCGGCATGCCTATCACCCATATTTTCTTCTTATGAGGACTCTAAATCAAATATACTACCCAATGCTCTCTCGTTCCCTTCTACTCATGTAGGTTATGTAGGCCTAGTACTCTGGATTCATAAATAATCATGCAACTGAAATTTTTGAAACCAACTTGCAACCTAAAACACACAGGCTGGCAGGAAGATCACCTCTGATACCACTGTAAAAACCCTTACTGATTTTTGCACGATTTTCTAAGCAATTTTTCCAGTTTGACATATGAATTCATTTTTTCAAACTTACACCAATACGTTGCATAAATTATTACAATTTACATTCAAATGCATGGGCAGATTACATAATAAGAATCACACCCTCAAATAAGACTAAATGACTGAGTTACAAGATTTATACTGACAAAGCTATAACAGTATTACATTCAATTTTAACAATGGCAATGATCGGACTTATAGATTGATAGCAATTTGAACCGTGCAACAGCAATAAACAAATTACAAATAATATTCTGACCATACACAGCAATAAACACCCAACATAATATTGTTAATTTGTTAGTCAACCTGGAACTCCACAACTAGCTTAGAAATGGCTTACAGCACCTTGTGGGATGATAGAAATGTGAATGATCCTCACACACTGACCATGTATCCTCAATCAACCCCTGCTCCAGACAAGACATCTACAGAAATCTCCACATGATGAGTCTACAAACCCATGTATGATGATATATTGTTGTTCCTAGGTATTAAAGCTCACGCCAGCCCAGAAGAGACTCCAACGCCCCTATTGATGATGTCCTTGCAAGTCAACAGGATGGAGTTGCAGTTGAAGACAAACTGCGACCTCCCTAGGCAGCCCACTGCTCTACACACAGCTCACACCAACCTCTGAGTGCCTCCCCTTCACCGTGTAATCTGGAAGTGTTCAACTGAGGAATGCAGATAGATATGGTTCTCAAATGCAACGCCCAGCAAACAATGAATGTCAATAGCAATATCCACCAAAAGATTCATGTCCAACAACAAGATGTAGCACAGGTATAAATAAAGGATAGCCATGACTTCCTTCAAAACCTCCAATAATGGTGACTGGAAACAATATTGCTAATATCCTCCAAACATCATCAACTCTCAAACCCCAAGAGAGAAATGCATACCACTTAGCACCAATTTTGTCTCCGCAAGAGACACAAAATTGCTTTAATCGCCCAACTAGAAAACCTGAATTATTTTCCCTTCAAACCAGTTAAGATGGAATCATTCACCACCGAAATCGGATGCCCTAGGGTTTCTCTTCCCCAAGACCATGAACTCCCTCCAAGAAGCTCTCTAAAAGTGAAAGTGAGAAAATAAACAAGCTTAATGCAAATGAACTTCAAAAACACCTTTTATATCACTTGCTTTATTTCCCACTCAAAATAATAAAGTGATTTTATATAATTACTTTTTAATATATATTTCTAAAAGTCACTTTATAACCCATATAATTAATTATTTAACATTACCTTTTTAAATGTACTTTTCCCGTGAGGTAATATTAAACAATTAAATAAATTCATTCCCTTTTCTCAACTATAGCCTACGGTAATTAAATAGGCTAATATGTCCTCAAGGTGATCACTGAGAAGGGGACATTACAAAATCTCAAACAACCTTGTTTAGTAGAAAAAACCATGAGGCCTATTTTGGGATGGGAGACAAGACATTTCAAATAGAGTCCATTAAGTAAAAATGTTAAGCCCTAGATATATAATAGAATAGAACAAAAGATTTTTAATGTCCACTAGACCAAAGAAAGCCTATGGGACAATGGATACCATTTTTGTTTCTTGAAGTGTTCATCTTCTTCTATTCTATTTGATAATGAACTCCCCCATTATCTCAGCCATTTCTTCACTAAAAAGATCTTGAAATGAAATTGTTGCTAAATACTTGTGTACTTGACTCAAACATCATTGCAGGCTTTAAATTCCAAAATAAAGTGATTTTCTATTTCCTCTATCCCAATTGTGCAAAAGACAAACTCTCTCTTCCTGTACCTCTTTTGACCTTTCTCGTCCACTTGTTTCACACCAAAGACAATGCGAGTTAGTCCTCAACTGGGCTATGAGAATCTTTGCTCTCCGATGGATATTGGCCTCTTAATAGGCCTTTTGTAGATGGTTAGAAGTGGGGTTAAATTCCTCAAGGTAATATTTCTTCTTTCTTCCAAACAACTTTTTCCTACATACTTGTGAAACTTATCTATAACAAATGTTGTGATGTCCCATTTTCACCCTAGGTATTCGGTGAAGAAATAATTTAATTAACAAAATTAAGTTGTCTAAATTAATGTTTTTCAAACAACTTGTATTTAATTAATTATGTTTATAAGTTGAATATTTAATTTTAATAAGGCAACTTCACCTGCGGCCAAAAATAAAATAAAATATTATAAAATCACTTTTACGAGGAAAAACAATAAATATTTAAAAAGTGATTTTTATAATTATTATTCCAGGAAGTTCCCAGGAGGATTATAAAAGAGGGTTGAGGCGTCTCATTTGAGCAAATTGGATATTCTGGATATTGTTTATTTCTCTTGGAGATTTGTGCCTATGGCTAGATTTCTCACCGAAGGAACGAAAACCCCAACGGTTTTCCTGATAGACGAATACCCGAAAGGCAGTGAGATTCCAGCAAGGGATCGATAGAGTGCTGAAGATTTAGTGAGTGAAGACAAAAACCCTCGTTACAGATTTGGAGGCAGATCCAGACAAGGTTCGTATTTGTGTTAAAAGAAGGTATGACGGTGAAATTTGTGAAGTCTCTTGCAAAGAAAAATTTTTAAATGGTTTGGTTTATGCAAATAGGAATGAAAAATCAAAAGTCAAATATTTACTATTTCAATGACAATTACAAGCATAGCAATCGCACCACATTCCAACCTTAAGGACTGTGTGGCAGAAATTATTGATAGAATGTGAGGGACTTAAGTGGCCTGCACCCTCTCTTTATTCTAGCTGCCACCTTCAATGGAAGTTGTACCATTTTGAATGAATCGCAACCCTATGAAGAGGAAGCCATACACACTTGGGACTCCATAAGTGTGACGTGGAGCAAGAAGAAAGTCAAAAACAAAGCCACCACTTCAGCCAAAGGATTTTGTTGTTATTGTGACTATCATACCACTCCTCTAAGCCTGTCGTACATTTAATAGTGGTTGTCATACTCTTCATGGGAGGCGCCAGTAATATTTGAAAGGGATTGATGCTTCCCAGAATGGCTGGAGCTACATAAGGGTGATGGGAAGGATTTCCAAGGCTAGAATATTTTAATACTAATTCTATATATCTGTAGTGAATGCTAAAATCATTTTGAACATGATTTGTACCACATGGAAATAGATTTCTATATAAAAATTGTGCTCAACTGCAATGAATCATTTTTAATTTAATGGCTCTATATATTTCAATGTAGGAAATGCATATTTTGTAATCTGTAAGCAATGCAAATATCTTTCCATCAGAACAAAAGCAAGATAAATGTTTGACAAAATGCCTGCATTGTCAAACTTGGGGAAATCGTAAAACAAATTCAATTCATCTTGGGTGAGACATATTACAGTGGTATCAGAGCCAATTTTCATGCCAGCCTGTTCAGAAACTAACATTTGTTGAAGATCTTGAGTTGCATGCCAATTTTCAATGACAAAAGCATGGATGACAAAATGAACTCTTTGTTGGAATCAATGAGGCAAACTCAGGCCAAAATTGAAAAGAGGATGAAAATCATGGAGTAAAGGATGTTGGAGACAGACTTTATACAGCAGGTATGTATCTTGAGTTTCTACATCAGTCAAAGGCATTTTTGCTAGATATGTTGGAGGTAGTAGAGAATGGTTTGTCTACAATAGATCAATCTGATTTTAAGAAATTGTGTTGGTAATAGAGCCATCAATGACCTCCTTGATTAAGCCAAACTTTGAAACATACTGATAGAGAGGTAAAACTTCTTGTTACTCATTGCCTTAGTGAAATTATAAGGATGGCAACTCCTAAAACTCCATACAATGATGACAAAATGAGGGAGATACAGCAAATGATTATTGACAGCTTTCAAGGGATGATGATACCAAAGACCCTTCTTTTGGTAAGAGGGTTAACATTTTAGAAGTGATGGCTAAGGGCAGGTCATGTGTTATTTTGCTTGATCTCAAATGTAATGCTTTAATTGTCCAAATGTTTCAATACTTCTTTGCCAAAATCAGGAAACAACATCTAGAAAATGTTAGAACAGCTATGCAAAGTATTATGTGCTTGATTTTAAATGAGGATGATGATATCTCCAAGCAGCTGCAATCTAACTTCGTAATGTTCCCTTTTGTTGGCATCAGTTGTCAGAGGAGATTAGCCTATTATTTTTGGCCCTCGTAGGCTAATTAGGTTGGTTAGGGGGTCTTCTAGGGATTGTATCGTCTCCAATGTTCAGTGGCATTCGGTTTTGGCTTTCGTTTGGTGTTCACAGGATTCCATATGCTCAACTTACTATTTATAGTAAGTCGGGAATGGATAGAGAGGGACCCTTACTATTTTTAGTAAGGTGTGTGGTCGTGTGCAGCTCCAGCTCAACTCCCAGTTCAGACTACACTCAAAAATAATGAGTATTCATGGAGATATTAATGTTTATTTGGCTTAAATAAACATTAATTATTTAAAAGATTATAATATTAAGTTATAACTTAACTTAATATTGAGGGTCAATTTATCATTAAAAAGGGGGCCATATTATTATTTAATTGAGGGCACCAACTTCAGGGAAATCTTAAAATATTTCCTAAGTGCAAATGATAATTTTATTTAAAATGATTTAAATGGTGCTTCTTTTGGAGAAAATTGCACCTCCTCAAGAAAGCCTTTAAAATGCCCTCAAGAGTTGGATTTTATTCATTATGATGGATTGAGCATTGGTGTTGATGAGTTTCGTCTAAGAGAGGAAGCCAAGGGTTTCTAGATCAGTTTGCCATTGGAGAATGTTCACTCTCGACTGTTGCAGCCTTTTGAAGTAGTGAAATATCTACTGAATCAGGCATACAGGAGGGCATCATACAGGTGTTCCGTTTGGGCATATTGGTGAAGGATTTAATCAAGGGTTTGAAGATTAAATTGAATATTTGAAGACTATATTGTTACTGGTTAAAAGACATTGCAGATGCATTGTGGAATGCATTTATTGTTGGTTGCTACAGTACCCATCAATAGTAAATCGCTACAATACCCGTCAATAGTAAATCTCTACAGTACCCATGAATAGTGCCGCTACAATACTACTACAATATTCAAGGGATTTCTAAGAACATCTATTGCAGATTTAAAGACATTGGAAGAACATTTATTGTTGAAGGGTTTGGGCAGATTTTTATTGAGATCTTGGAGGAAGTACGGCCTTGCATGTTTCAGTTTCCATTTGTAGCAGCAAGGGTTTTGAGGAAGA
>VDFB02046519.1:0-13338 GCA_007258455.2 Sequoia sempervirens
CTTACGACATAGGAGAACCGAGAATCTCTAGTTTCACAGACCAGTATTCTTATCAATTGGGCATCGGAGTTAGGACTCATTGCCTAATTTCAGCTAACAGCTGGAGTTTTCACTATTCATCTAAACCAAGACTGCCTAAGAAATCACCTAAAACACGACGATAGTTTACGGAATGGGAAATACTTAACTACATAACATTAAAGCAAAAGAAACTTATTTACAAAGAAATCACCCCATCCTTGAAGGGATGACATGTTTCAAGTATTGCCTACTTCATGGCAACACAAAGAACCTCCCATCGATGTTGCTTCTGCTTGAAAGGATTTACTTCTCTTCTGATGGGAATTGCAGGAGACGATCCCTTTGGGATGAAGATTCTCAGGTATTTGTATATCCAAGCAAAGGTACTTTGACAAAAGTCAGAATATGATGCAAATGGGAAAGCTGACACCCCTGAGGCATTAGTTATGCAGTTGTCCGTCCTCGGGGTGTTGAACTCTTCAAACCAATCAATCGAGTTCGAAAATCAATTTTTATAATGTTGTAGGCGATCTTTGCTGACCTGAAAATATCCTTTGACCGACTCGTTGATCAACTCTAGATTTCCTTTAACACATAGGAGTTTGATTCCCATGTCTTCGGCATCTTTGAGGCCTAACAAAAGAACCTCCTTCTCAACTTCAGTGAATTTCAATTGCACAAATGGGTGCAACTGTCCTTTAGGGGAGATGACCATTTCCCCTGCTTCTGAACTTGTATTTGAACAACCTCCATCGAATTGTGTTGTCCATGACCTTGTGTCCTCTGTTAGTCTCTTCTCAGAACAAGTAATGTTCTGATCTTCAGTTTCTATCTCTAGCAGAGTCACATAATTACTAGGACTCGTTTTAGGCTTTGCTCCTGTTGGGACAAATGACTTGAGCAGATCCAGCTTCTTTACAACATTGAGAATCTGATCTAGTTGTTCTGGATGATCTTGAGATATTCGGTTAGGAGTTTTGTGCAGCCAGGTCTTCATCGCGATCCACGCGATGTCAAAGGAATTTGTTGAAGGCGGATCTTGAGGCAAGCTAGCATGGCGTCATTATGAAGAGACACGGGATTAGAGTGGAAGGCCGTCTTCCACTCTTTTGCCGGCTTGATCCTCATCTTTCTTCCTCTTCACTTTTATGCTTTGAGGTACTGAGCACGTCTAGACATAGGCCTTGAAACATTTTTATGATGCACCACAAGAGCGTACTAACGGTATGCTTTTTCTTTTTCTTCTTTAATAACATGTTCGAAGTATCCTGTTGCGGAGTCGCCATCGAAGTTGTCCATCTGTGGTAAGACAACATTTGAACTTGTTGGTACAAAACTAGAACTGGAAGCAACTTCAACATATCCCATGATTTGGGTCATTCTCAAATTCTCAGGACACATGAATCCGTTATGTGCATCAGTGTCATGGAAAAAACAAAATACTGCACTATGTGCAGCTTTGATGTCTTTGATATGTTAAAATGTTTCATAGCACTTGTAGAAAACTAAACTGAAAATAAGATTAAGTGCTTAAAATTGACAATGGGGGTGAGTATTATTCAATAGAATTTGACTAGTTGTGTCCGAAGTGGTATTCAGAGGATTAAAATTGTTCCTCTAACACCATAAGAAAAAGGTGCATTTGAAAGGTTGAACATGACCATTTTGGAAAAAGCAAGAAGCATGCTTGCGAATTCTTGTTTAGGAAAATAATTTTGGGTCCAGAGATAGTAAATACAACAAAGTATTTGATTAACCAAAGTCCTTCCTCTCGGTTAGATTTCAAAGTTCTTGAGAAGTGGCTGCGAAAGAGAATTTTCTATAATCATCTATGAGTGTTTGGGTGTGAAGCTTTCGTTCACATCTCACAAGAACAAAGAACAAAGCTTGATGTGAATGTTAGGAATTAGTGTTCATATAGATGTTTGAGTTAACTTTACTAGTATGTGTTATAAAATAAAGTTATTTAAGTTAATAGTAAGTTGTTGAGAAACAACTTAATATTATATTATAATGAGTGTGTAATTGTGTGAGAATAATAATGTGAGTTGTATTAACAACTCACATAGAGATTTAGGAGTGAAAATATGAGGGAGAGAATAAAGGTGGTTGAACAACCCACTTAGATTTAGTATGAGAAGTTAGTGGAGTTGTTATAGGAGTTAGATAACTCATCTTATATATTCATAATATCTTATTCAATGTGAAGAGTGACAAAAGCATAATATTATATGTGTGCGAATAAAATGGCATTATAAAAACTAGTCTAAAGCAGTTTTAATAAAACTACGATAATTTTTTTTATTTCTCCATGAAATTAAAAAATTAAAATGTTCTAGAAAGCTGGTGAAGAGGAGAACAAAACCCAAAAATGGTTTGAAGATATTCTTAGTATTTAGCAATCAGTTTCGCATAAGATTGACATGATATTTGTTGGGTGTGAGAAAATGGAGTTTTATTGTTGTGTTTGAATGCTAGGCGTCTACAACTGCAAGGTATCATTCATTATTTAGAATTTTTATGTTCAATGCCATCAAAGAGCATTTAAAATCTTATTCTTGACATAGAGTTATATAATTTAATATCAAGTTGCTAAGAAACAACTTAATATTATATTATTGTAAGCCTAATAATGTCAATATAAGTGTTATAATCAAGGTGCATCATAGGTGGAACCCAACACCTTTGATTTTATTTTGATTAAAGGGGGGTCATGGATAAATTAAGTTTCATTAAAAAATTTGAAGGTAAATATTTTCATACATGGAAAATACAAATACAATTACACCTTATAGAGAAAGATCCATGGAATGTTGTCAAATCTAACTCAGTCTCACCAATTAATGCAAATGAAACTGCTAAGTGGAATATGAAAAATCAAAAAGCATTAAGCCCTATTGGCCTTGACTTGTCAAAAGCATACCTACACCATGTGGATTTCACAAAATCAGCAAAAGATATTTGGGAGTCACTAAACAAGATCTTCGGTTTTGAAGCACAAAGTGCCAAGATGACATTGAAACAAAAATTGTATGGATTGAAGATAGACAAAGGTGCAAAAATGACAGATCATATAAGTAAGTTTCACTCCTTACTAAATGAGTTAGCTGACATTAATAAAAAAGTAAAGGATGATGAAGCAAAAACAATACTTTTGAATAGTATGCCTAAGAGTATTGTCCAGTATGGTGTTTATATTAAGTAAGGCAAAAATTAGTCTTGAAGGAGTAATATCTACTCTGCTTGAGCAAAATGAATGATGTTGTACCCAAACCAATTTTTTTGCTTCATCACGGCATTTTGCATAAAAGAGTCTAAATCTTGCTAAAATGATGTAAAATACAGTTTTGGGCAATATCAAGCATGGAGTTTTTGTCAATATTTTGTCAGTCAAAGTCAGTTCTATTGATCAGAACCTACATCGGAGACTCAAAATGGAGCTTTTCACGATGGAGGAGCATCTCACGACGGCATTTCACATTGCACACGGTCATTCCAGTGATTGAGACGAAGTTTTCAATGGTTAAATTATGAAGATTTCTCAGAGGAAAAGCAAGAAAGCGCAACTTTAGCCCAGGGGTGCCCAGCTTGTTGAAGGTCAAGATCTTGTTGAAAGTGTTCAAGAATATAGTCAATCTCTTCAGAATCAGTCTGGCTATTCGATGAGCTATCCAGCGAAGATTTCCGATACTTGTAACTCCGGCAAACGGCGTGAGAAGTAGAAATTCCCAAAGTTCCAGATATGGGAAATTTGTCTTTTTCAGAGAAAAGCGCGCCTCTAGCCTGAGGGCGCCCATCTTAAAGAAGGGGTAAATCTTGGCATTTTCGATAGCGGATACAGTTAATCTGTTCTCGACTAGTCTACTCGTCCAACGAGATATCAAACGCAGTCATCCGAGTCTCGGAACTCTGGCAGTAGTCGTCTGAAGATGAGCTTATAATGGACATTTCACGTTCTAGAGCATCTTCGTTGGTTCCCAGTGCAACTATAGCCCAGGGGCGCTGGTTTAAATGACCCTTAAGATGGAAAAATTTGTAGACGAAGTCTTCCTGACGTCAGTACTACTCTAGCCCAGCTTCGCAATGCACCATCCAGCTTGTCGATCCGATGTTCCAGGTGATCGTGGCAGAGATTCTACCAAGCATGTAATTTCACAGGCGGACCAACATAAAATTTGCAGTGTATTTCTACAGTCCAGAGGCGCCTAGCCTTTAGGCCTGTCAGATGAGGTCGTTCGAGTTCGAAGTCTTCACGAGACTTGAGCGTAATCATTTTATCTATTCAACCAGAGCCCTAAGCGGAAATTCGATAGCCGGGATTTATGGCCTTTCATTTTGTCACGAATCTTTGGTGAGAATGTTGAGAAAATGAGATATCTGGAAATGGTATCTAGGCGGATATTTTAAATAAAATACATTGAGTGTTTGAGGTCTTAAAGAGCAGTTTTCTTTGTACGTCACCTCTAAAGACTTCTCTTGTGGGCCCTATACGGCAGCCAGTTCACAAAATGGATAGTGCTGGTCCGAGGTCCATCCCGACTCCAGTGTAGGAGGTCAAGTAGAGGGTACTTGGATGAAAGTTAGGTTTAAGATCAGAAATGACATAGAAGTGCAACTAAGGCAGTGGCTTTTTACTTTTAAGGCCCTTAACAGGCTTCAGTGTCGTGCATATATCACATTGGATCTGAGAATGTCTCGATCATGCGATGAAACCCGTTTCACATTAAGCGAGGGTTAGCCGTTCCGCCGTCGGCCAGCGTTTGAGTGTCGGATGGCGGTTTAGGAAAATGGTTAAATCTGGAACTTCGTAAATGAATTTTGTCGACCTAATTTTTAGGGGTTAAGCGATGGATTTTTGCGGTAGTGTCTCGGTAGGACATTTCTTCTTGTTGGGTGGAAGAGCCGTGGATTCTTGGGATCGGTCTGGAAATCGCGGGTCATAGAGATGGGTGTAGAGTTGGTGTCGTAACTTTGTCATGCGTATATAAAATGGCTAGTTAGTAAAAGTAGAGTATCTTGAGCAAATGAACTATGAGCTCAAGAGATGACTTTTCGGAGAATGATGAAGTTAGTAGAGTGAATCTCAAACCTTCATTCGGTTTGTCAACTGAAGTTTGATAATATTTAATATTTATTATTGCATTTTAGCATTAAATGGCGATTTTCTTAAGATTGGCGCCCTCTTTATGCTAAGTTCTCAAATTGCATGATAATGAATATTTTATTATTATTTATTTTTGAACTCTGAGTCAGTAGTAGTGTAACTGAAGGCGAACCAATTGAAGGCTTCTATTTCAGTTGGGGTTTTAATCTTGTAGTTCACAAGTTGGTGCGAATTTTCTCTTGTTTAAACATGGCGCCTTCATTTATTATTCACCAAGCTTCTAGAGAAATTCGTATTTTTAAGAGAAATTCATATTTTCAAGCAAAATTCGTTTTTCTTCAAGGCAAAGGCGTATTTTCAAGCAAAATTCGTATTTTTCAAAGCAATTCATATCTTCAAAGGCAAATTCATAATTTTCAAGAGTAAAGGCGAATTTCCTTCAGAGTTGGGCGAATTTCTCATCAAAAATCATTGGCAAAGACATCAAAACACTTTCTTTGCAGGTACAAGCCCATATTCATCAGCAAAATTCAAGGCAGAGTGGCGACTTTAACAGAAGAAAAGCATCAAAACCTCATTCTTCTGTCTTAAAATTCTTCTATTTCTCGTCTTAAATTCTTTCGCATGTTTGAAGAATTGGCGACTTTTGACAAAACAAATCATCTGGGTTGATTCAGAATAGCTTCCTCGAGAAAATCCATGTGCCAGAATTTTTCAGGAAAATTTACTCCAGAGCATCAATTCTCGAGTTTCTAATTTTCTCAACTGAAAATTCCTTGCATGGTCGAGTAAAAGTCAAATTTTCGCATTTCTGACGTTCTGGGTTGTCTTAGAATCTTTTTATGGACAAAACCATATCTCAGAATTTTTCGTGAAAATTGCTCTCCGACAGGCTATTTTTAGCTTTCAGAAAAGTTGTCAGAATATAGCTGTGTTCACAGTCAACAGGCGAGTTTTTCAGAGTACAGTTCACACAGACTGAATTCAAGATCAAATCGGTCTTAATTCATGATTTCGTTAGAAAAGCTGAGACCGATTTGTATCAAGCTGCAGAAGAGATGTTGGCTATCACTTCAGTTACGGAGCCGCCAAAGTTACTAGTCAGTGAAATGCTAGTTTGAGTGTGTAAAGATTGCAAAGATTGCTCAAGTTGCTGACATTGGTCATTGATGCGATTCGAGCGATCTCATGGAAGAGTTGGTTGCTTTCGAGATCACGGCCCGATGGAGCTTGAGTTCCCACCTCACCGAATGGAGCTTTGCTACACGCGAGGGGAGTTAGCGTTACCCTTCGGGATTGGCTTTCGTTGTCTCATCTCATGCATATCTAATGCAGGATTAAGCTTTATTCGCAGGTTGTATTTAGAGTTTATATTAATTGATAGTAGATGTTCAGTTAACTTGCTTCAATAAGGGCGTGCATGCTTGCATTATCCATTTAGGTTAAATGTGTCCGGTTAGCTGGCCCGGTAGGTAGCTTTCCGGTTAACATGTAGTTTTGCTTCATTAGGTTTTATGGCGGCCAAATCTTGCATGCATTGCAGGTAGATGACTCAAGGTGATTTTAGGGTTCCCTACACCTTGATGTATATAAATAAGAGCTTTTGCTCATTTGTAATTAACTTTTGCTTGAGAGAGAAATATATGCTGCGCCTACCTTGCCCTCAATATTGCTCTTTTGGTATTTGTTCATGTGTCTTCACTATTACGATTAATTGTTATGCCACATAGGGTTTCATGCAATTGTAATGGTGAATTCTTCCCATAGTTTAGATAAATCTGTTTTGTGCATCTTTACCATTATGATCAATTGTTATGCCACATAGGGTTTCATGCGATTATGATGATAAATCTGTTTTGTGAGTCTTTACTATTATGATCAATTGTTATGCCACATAGGGTTTCATGCGATTGTCATGGTAAATTCTTCCCATAGTTTAGATAAATCTGTTTTGTGCCTAATAAACTTGTTCAGATTGAGATGATAGTTGCGCCACCTTGCCTTCAAGTAGAGAATCTGCACTTGGTTATCGTGTGTTGTCATGGACAATAAACTAATTCGGATTGAGATAATAGATGCGCCACCTTGCCTTCAAGTAGAGAATCCGTATCCGGTTTATCGTGTGATGTTGTTACCAATAAACTTGTCTAGATTGAGTGATAGATCGCCACCTTGCCTTCAAGTTGAGAATCTATACTCGTTTATCGTCGATAGTCAAACCCTGCTCCATTTCCTCATGCTCTGTTTTCTTGAGGAAATTGGATAGATTTAAAGTAGTTAGTTTAGTTGTAGTTAATGATCTGAAACCCGAGAAAATCCTTAGCTGCAGCGTTCTTGGTTTTCTTAACCTTGTGCCTCTTCCAGCTGAGAACAAAAAGATAGGACTTAGATTACTTTTCTTTTCCACGCATTCCAGCACTATGAGGGAGCTTCCCCTCCTAATTTGAAGAGCAGTCATTGCAGTGTGCATAGCTGTCCGTACAAACCTGCACTCCAGAGGTGTTATTTTTGACGCCAACAGTTTTCTGGCGCCCACCGTGGGGCACGAGGAAAGAAAACTTCAAGAAAAGCTAAACACTTTTATTTCACGGGAATGATTACACTCTGGCATCCGATTGCATGATCCACACAGAAGCAATGGATGATAATAACAACAATGCTGACAGGCAATGTCCACCCCCTTTACCTTGGGGCAATAACATTGGACCTTTGGCTTTTGAGGTAAATCATAAGTTACCTAAAGGGTCAAGGAAGCGTTTTCCTCGGTTTCATGGCGACGGATCTCAACACCCGGAGGATCATTTTTCTCCGTTCACAATGGCTTGTGTTGTCTTGCATGTAGCACATGAAGACATCGCGGTGCGTCTCTTTGTCGAGACTCTTGTGGGAAACGCTGCCAACTGGTTCAATCACCTGGCGCCAGGCAGTATTACAAGTTGGGCAACTATGAGCGAGAAGTTTTTGGCGAGATTCAAGCCCGTTGAAGACAACCATATGTTGTTTGCCCAACTCACAAATTCAAAGATGGAGCACAAAGAACACATGAGGGATTTTGTGGCAAGATTTAATCGTCTTGTTGCAAGAGTTTCTTCTACATTCGATCCATCACCGGAGATTCTGATAAGCTGTTTCATAAATGCTCTTCCATCAGAGATAGCCTTCTTCCTCAAGACGGCCAAAGCGATAGAGTTGAAGAGTGCACAAGAACATGCCATTGAGTTGGAAGATAATATGATCACTTCTGGCTTGATGAAAACAGATTCTATCAGATCTCCAGTTCAGCAACCGTACCAGCCAAAGAGAGACAATCTTCAACCACAGTTGCCAACATTTCCACCAAGATCGATGATTGAAGCTGCACACAGTGTAGTATTTTGTCCTTTCCATGACACTGATGAACATACCGGATCCACATGTCCAGAGAACCTGAGAATGATCCAAATCATGGCATACACTGTAGCTGCTCCCAGTTCTAGTTTTGTACCAACACCAAGTTCGAAGGTTGTCTTACCACAGACGGACAACTTCGATGGCGACTCCGCAGCGGGATACTTTGATGAAGAACCCGTAAATCAAGAAGAAGAAGAAGAATACCGTCAATACACTCCTCCTGTGTTTACACGTGATCAACACTCCAAAGCACAGAAAGAAGAAGAAGAAAGGCGGAAATCAAATGAAGAGGGTAAAGAAGTGCCTTTCACTTCTAAACCCAAACCTTCACATGCGATTACTATGCTAGTTGCTCAAGAGACGTCTTCAGCAAATTTTGACATCGTAGCTTCCATGATGAAGACCAAGGTACAAATCTCCCAATTGGAATATCTTTAGGATCATCCAAAAGAATTAGATCAGATTCTCAAGGTTGCAAAGAAGCAGGTTGTGCTCAAGTCATCTATTCCAATAGGAGCAAAGCCTGCAACGGTTCCTGGTAATTGTGTAACTCTATCAGAGGTAGAAGCTAAAGACCAGAACATTGCTTGTTCTGAAAAGAGACCGACAGAGGATGCGAAGTCATGGACAATACAGTTTGATGGAGATTGTTCAACAAAATTTTTAGAAGAAGGGGAATTGATCATATTCCCTAAAGGACAATTGCACCCATCTATGCAATTGGAATTCAGTGATGCTGAAAAAGAGGTGCTTTTGCAAGGCCTCAAAGATGCCGCAGACATGGGAATCAAACTCCTATGTGTTAAAGGTGATTTAGATTTTATCGATGAACCAGTCAAAGGATGGTTCCAGGTTAGAAAAGATCACCTACGGCATTACAGAAATCGAGTTTGGAACTCGATCGACTAGTTTGAAGAATTTGACATCCCAAGGATGGACTACAATAGAACTAATGACTCAGGGATATCAATGTTCTCGTTTGCATCATATTCTGACTTTTATCAGAGTACTTTTGCATGGATATATGAATACCTGAGAATCTTCATTCCAGAGGGATTGCCTCCTGCAATTCCCATCAGAAGAGAAGTCAAGCCTTTCAGGCATAAACTACGTCGGTGGGAGGCTCTCCTTGCTGCCATGCAGCGGATAATATTCAAAGCACTTCAACACTTCGGGGGAGGAGTAATATTGTAAATATTTTGTAAGTAACTTTTTTATGCTTTATCGTTATGTCGTATTGTGTTTCCCCGTTTTGTGATGTTTTTTCGTGTTTTAGGTGATTTAGGTAGTCTTGTTTTAGGTGATTTTTAGGTTAGGTTTTTAGGAAACTCCAAATGTTTTTAGGTGAATAGGGAAAAGTCCTGACTCCAATGCCCAATTATACATCACTGGTCTACTTAACACTGAGATTTTTAGGTTCTCCTATGCCATAGGTATCCGACATGGTCACCAGACGGAGCCTAATGTTGTACCCAAACCAATTTTTTTGCTTCATCAAGGCATTTTGCATAAAAAGAGTCTAAATCTTGCTAAAATGATGTAAAATACAGTTTTGGGCAATATCAAGCATGGAGTTTTTGTTAATATTTTGTCAGTCAAAGTCAGTTCTATTGATCATAACCTACATCGGAGACTCAGAATGGAGCTTTTCACGATGGAGGAGCATCTCACGACAACGTTTCACATTGCACACGGTCATTCCAGTGATTGAGACAGAGTTTTCAGTGGTTAAATTATGAAGATTTCTCAGAGGAAAAGCAAGAAAGTGCAACTTTAGCCCAGGGGCGCCCAGCTTGTTGAAGGTCAAGATCTTGTTGAAAGTGTTCAATAATATAGTCAATCTCTTCAGAATCAGTCTGGCTATCCGATGAGCTATCTAGCGAAGCTTTCCGATACCCGTAACTACGGCAAACGGCGTGAGAAGTAGAAATTCTCAAAGTTCCAGATATGGGAAATTTGTCTTTTTCAGAGAAAAGCGCGCCTCTAGCCTGAGGGCGCCCATCTTAAAGAAGGGGTAAATCTTGGCATTTTCGATAGCAGATACAGTTAATCTATTCTCGACTAGTCTACTCGTCCAACGAGATATCAAACGCAGTCATCCGAGTCTCGGAACTCTGGCAGCAGTCGTCTGAAGATGAGCTTATAATGGACATTTCACGTTCCAGAGCATCTTCGTTGGTTCCCAGTGCAACTACAGCCTAGGGGCGCTGGTTTAAATGACCCTTAAGATGGCAAAATTTGCAAACGAAGTCTTCCTGACGTCAGTACTACTCTAGCCTAGCTTCGCAATGCACCATCCAGCTTGTCGATCCGATGTTCCAGGTGATCATGGCAGAGATTCTACCAAGCACGTAATTTCACGGGCAAACCAACATAAAATTTGCAATGTATTTCTACAGTCCAGAGGCGCCTAGCCTTTAGGCCTGTCAGATGAGGTCATTCGAGTTCGAAGTCTTCGTGCGAGACTTGAGCGTAATCATTTTATCTATTCAACGAGCCTAGCCGTCAGCCTTCGGGATTTGGCAAACGCTCGTACGTGCGAGGTCTTTGGTGAAATGCTGAAAAATGAAGATATCCAGAAAATGGCTAAGTCTGGAGCGGATATTTTAAATAAAATACGCACTGGTGTTTTTGAGGTCTTAGAAGCAGTTTTCTTGCTTCGTCACCTCTAAAGACTTCTCTTGTGGGCCCTTCTGGCTGTCCGTTAAAACAGATAGTGCCTAAATCAGGTCATCCCAGCTCCAGATATCAGAGGTCAAAGTAGGGTACTTGGATGAAAGTTCGATTTTCGTCAAAATGACATAAGTGCAACTAAGAGCCAGGGGCGCTTTTACTTTTAAGGCCCTTAACACAACTTTCAGGTGTCGTGCATATATCCGTTGGATGCAGAATGTCTCGATCATCGCATTGAAACCGTTTCCCCTGCTCGGCGGGGTTAAGCGTTCACCGTCAAACCGTTTGAAATTAATGAGATGGCGGTTTAGGAAATAGTTGAAATGCGGAACCGTAAATAATTTGTCGGGGGCTAATTTTGGGGAGTTAAGCGATGGATTTTGTAGTAGTGTCTCAGCCAGACATTTCTTCCCTTGTTGATGGATGCCGAATCGATCGGCATCACCGGTCACTTTCGAATCGGTCAATAAAGTTGGCGGTGTCGGCACAACTTTGTCGCCGACTGCTCGGCTAGAGATTGGTAAGTGAAGTATCTTGAGCAAATGGACGCCTATGAGCTCAAGAGATGACTTTTCAGAATCAGTGAAGTTCGCCGGTGAATCTCAAAGCTTCATTCGGTTTGTCAACTGAAGTTTGATAATATTTAATATTTATTATTGCATTTTAGCATTAAATGGCGATTTTCTTAAGATTGGCGCCCTCTTTATGCTAAGTTCTCAAATTGCATGATAATGAATATTTTATTATTATTTATTTTTGAACTCCGAGTCAGTAGTAGTGTAACTGAAGGCGAACCAATTGAAGGCTTCTATTTCAGTCGGGGTTTTAATCTTGTAGTTCACAAGTTGGTGCGAATTTTCTCTTGTTTAAACATGGCGCCTTCATTTATTATTCACCAAGCCTCTAAAGAAATTCGTATTTTTAAGAGAAATTCATATTTTCAAGCAAAATTCGTTTTTCTTCAAGGCAAAGGCGCATTTTCAAGCAAAATTCGTATTTTTCAAGGCAATTCATATCTTCAAAGGCAAATTCATAATTTTCAAGAGTAAAGGCGAATTTCCTTCAGAGTTGGGCGAATTTCTCATCAACAATCATTGGCGAAGACATCAAAAAACTTTCTTTGCAGGTACAAGCCCATATTCATCAACAAAATTCAAGGCAGAGTGGCGACTTTAACAGAAGAAAAGCATCAAAACCTCATTCTTCTGTCTTAAAATTCTTCTATTTCTCGTCTTAAATTCTTTCGCATGTTTGAAGAATTGGCGAATTTTGACAAAAAAAATCATCTGGGTTGATTCAGAATAGCTTCCTCGAGAAAACCCATGTGCCAGAATTTTTCAGGAAAATTTACTCCAGAGCATCAATTCTCGAGTTTCTAATTTTCTCAACTGAAAATTCCTTGCATGGTCGAGTAAAAGTCAAATTTTCGCATTTCTGACGTTCTGGGTTGTCTTAGAATCTTTTTATGGACAAAACCCATATCTCAGAATTTTTCGTGAAAATTGCTCTCCGACAGGCTATTTTTAGCTTTCAGAAAAGTTGTCAGAATATAGCTGTGTTCACAGTCAACAGGCGAGTTTTTCAGAGTACAGTTCACACAGACTGAATTCAAGATCAAATCGGTCTTAATTCATGATTTCGTTAGAAAAGCTGAGACCGATTTGTATCAAGCTGCAGAAGAGATGTTGGCTATCACTTCAGTTACGGAGCCGCCAAAGTTACTAGTCAGTGAAATGCTAGTTTGAGTGTGCAAAGATTGCAAAGATTGCTCAAGTTGCTGACATTCAGATGTTGATGCAGTTAACAATCTCATGGAAGGATTGGTTGCTCGAGATCACAGCCAGTAGACTTCAGTTCCCACCTCTCAGAATAGACTTTATACACAGGAGTTAACTTGGCGTTACCCTTTCGAGTTAACTCGTTGTCTCATCTCATGCATATCTATTCTGGGATTAGCTTTATTCACTTGGAGTTGTATTTAGGTTTTATGTTAATTGATGGTAGTGTTCCAGTTAACTTGCTTTCAATAAGGACGTGCATGCTTGCACATTGTCCATTTAGGTTAAATGTATCGGTTAACTGATGGTAGCTTTCCAGTTAACTGTATAGTTTACTTCATTAGGGTTTGGCAGCAAATCTTGCATGCATTG
>VDFB02046520.1:0-28016 GCA_007258455.2 Sequoia sempervirens
CTATTTCATCAACCACTACCTAAGCTATTATATCCACCACTCCTCTCACTTGTTTCATTTCTACTTCTACCATTTTATTATCTACCATGACCACTCCTCATTCCATTCCTCTAATGATGCCCATGTACATAACTAGTTATATTTTTCTCTATGTTAGTTTCCCAACCAATTACCTCATCCATTCCTCATTGGACCTATGTCCTTACCTATTCCATAGATCTTACAAATACTCTTATCAGTTTCTCCCAATCTTCCCTTGTCGCTATAACTTTCTCTACCTTTGATACACCACTCAAAATATAGATCAAGGTAAGAAATAACCATATACAATACACACTAGACAAGACAATGATGAATTTAAGGATGATAGGCATATACAATTGGTATTTAAAAATTTTATACATCATTTACCTATAATTTTTTTTGCATATCAATTTAATATGTATAATTGAAAAGGTTACCCAAATTTAAAAGACACACTATAAAATAAAATGATGAATTTAAGGATGATCTAGGCATACTGATGCAAGAGCATCCAGTGATGTAAAGGCAATCTTGCATCACCCAAAAATATGCATTGCATTTATATTTCATTTGGTTAGTATTTTTTGTAGATGTCTTTGCATTTTTGGATACCCTTTTCGTCATTATGTAAATCCCCACTTTCAGTTTTGTTTTTCTGCTTTCTCTAGTCAACTGCAATTTTTAGTAGCTTTTGGAATTTGCTGCTATTTTTAGCAACCTTTGGAATTTGAAGGTGTTTTGGAATGAAAATTATATGGGAGGATTTAGAACGAAAAAATAAGAAGATTGGTGAAAGAATCAAGCTTAGAGCATTTCCGGTTTAAAAGATATTGCAGTTTCAGTCTCCTAGAAAAGCACTTGAAAACCTTCCAGATTAGGTTTGAGGCACTAAACATCCCCGAAATGGCCCGAAAACTTTCCAAAATTAGCAAAGAAAATTTTGAGCACGTTCTTGACTCCGAAACCTTTCCGACAGTTCAAACGGTTCGAAAAACGGAGTCCCGGATCAAAAGTTATGGCTCCTGAAAGTTGGTACACTTTCAAAATGTGCTGATTTTTGAATGGTGTTTTAATTTTTCAATTTCAAATTGTAATTCTTGGTGCCAAACCACCAAAACTCATAACTGGAATGTTGTTTTTGGCTCCAAAAGGGAAAAGGGGCTATTTATGGGGGGAATTTTTATGAATTTTGTAGCTTTTTGGGGAAAAAGAGTTTGCATGTTGCGAAAAGGGGAACTTCTGTAATTTTTGAAACTTTTATAGCTTGCATGTAGCATAGAGCTCGAGGATTTGGGATCATCTGCATGTAAGATTTCCATTATTGAATAATAATAAAGCTTTCTAGTTGTGTGCATTATTTTTGTGTCTTAGGTTTGCTCCCTCGTCACATACACAATTGACACTTAGAAAATTTACACATTATTTACCTATAAATTTATTTGCATATCAATTTAATATGTATAATTGAAAGGTTACCCAAATACACACTTAAGATCCTTCACCATGACATGTGTTAATTTCTTATATGAGGATATATTGTTGGATAGGTTATCTACAAGTACTTTAAGGGACTATGTTATTGAACAAATCTTCTCATTACCTCGTGGATTTATATAAATTAATTTAATGATTTGACTAAAGTGTTTTAAAATAAATTCAAATTCAATAAGGATCTTAGAATTTTTATTTATGATCTATTTGAGTGTGTCCAAGGATGAAATAAACATACCAAAATGACATAAGATTTTATTTCTTATGTTATATATTTACTATTCTTGTACATGATCTTAAGTTATAAAACATCCATATTAAGGGATTGCTTAAGGCAATGTTTAATGGTGTGCATTCAAATAACTTTATATTTTATGGATCTACACGTGCACATGTGAAAATGGTTGAATCCAAGTTATTAGCAAGAAATATCTTCAAATGTAGATCATCAAATCCAAATTCTTCTTCATATAGACTTCAAAAAAATTAAAGTCACATAATTTTCAAAAGGCCATGATTCAAAAGAAAAATTTAACACATGTCTATGGTTAAACAAAATGTTCCTAGGAATTTTACAAAATTACAATGTTTCTATAATTTTGTGCTTCAAATTTTATTAAAAGATATTTTTTTAATCTCCCTCTTATCCATCCGCTATATCCAAATAAACCATTTCTAAAGGGATATAAAGAGAACTCATTTTGGAACTTTCATAAAGTGAAATCTAATATACTAAATCATGATTGGTCTAAAGTATAAATTACTAGATATTATTGATAACAACATGATATATGTTGAGGGTCTTAATGAAGGCAGGAATCCTTCAAATTTACCTTCAAATAGGTTCTTAGAAATATTTACCAACCCATTCCCTACTCATACAATAAGATTAAGGCTTAGGATAATATTGCTATATATGATAATGCATGAGGATGATGATATTATCCATAAATATCATGTTGAATTATCTCAATATTTATCACATTTAAATACCTTTTGTGGGAATAATTAAAATCAAGGCTATATAAATTATCTTTATATCCTCTTGATCCCTTGATCACATTTTAGAGAATGATATCCCATAGTGCAACTACTATTGTACATTATGAAGAGCCCAAAATCTTAAAAGGTCATCACATACTCAATTTATTATCAATTTGTAACATCAATATACCACATGCAATGATGAGGTTTTATTTGATATCCATATTCAAAATAAATAGTATAATCATTAGGATTTCATTGAATATGAATAATAGAATTTTGATTAATATATTGTGATGTATGATGCAACTAAGAGTGGGACCTAAAGAGTTACCCTTTTATGTCATATTATATTATCCAAGTTTTATAAATATGATGTATTACTTAATTAACCATGAATGGTGAATGTTAAGTTATTCCTTCTATTTTGGATCTACTTATAAAATTTATACATGAAGGAAAAGTGGTAATAATTGAAAGAGCCTATTGCAAGCCCAAGTAAAATGCCAATCAATTTACACTATATATGTTTGTAAATAAACCAAAAGTTGTTTCTTATGAGGAATGGAACTATCCATAATTTATAAATAATACATTTAAATAAAATAGAATTAAAAAGAGATTAAAACATGAAGCATTTTCCAAAGCATGAAGAGCTTCACAATACAAAGCTTAGATTCTCTAATGATCACCATGAAAAAAATATGTGCCAAAGAAAGAAATAAAAGAAACTATAAAACTAAACAAAAAACAAAATTACGTATGCCCTGAGCCTAGTTAGCTTAAGCTTAACTTTCATGGCTCAGCCAAACGTAACCTGGCTCAACCGGGTGGGGGTGGGTTCATTCATGATCATAATGGTAAAATGATTTTGGATTATGATGTGAATCTTTGCATTCACTCCTACAACTTTGTAGAGGTGGTAGCGATGTTCTATTGTATTCAAATTATCACAAATGTTGGTTTTTCCAACTTGGTCATTGAAGGAGACTCTAGAAACACCATTCTTTTGTTGACTGTGATGGCGAAACCCTATTGGTCCCTTTGAGACCCTATCCTATCAGTTCGCAATCTCATGATTACACTTGTGAATTGCAGATCTACTCACGTGTATAGAAATGGAAACAAAGTGGTGGATGTGCTAGCTAACCTTGGCACTTTTACTCCAAATTTAGTTATTTGGGATAATATCTCTCATATTCCTGGGCATATGTTTGTGAATTAATTAATAATGATGTCAAAGTACTATAGAAAAGAGATTGAGTTGGATCTCTTGTCAGCTCCCTTCGTCATCTGCAACAACTTATAATTATGGAATATTACCCTCCCTAGGTAGTCTTTTTATAAGCCTTTCTATTCTTGGCTTTGGTATTCTTCTTGATGTTTCTACAGAACTCTTTCTCTTACTCTATTTTTTGTAATTTTTTCCATGGGGATGAGCTAGTCCAGGACGAACCCGCCTCCTACGAGGTGTGGAAGCAGGATAGGGAAGTTTGGACTATTATTCAACGAGGTAAATTATTCGTGTATGTGGAGGGTATGAAGGGGCATGACCCCAAGCAGCCTATTGAGTTCATCAACTCCTGGAATGAGGGCATCATCACCATTGGTGGGTGCTCCTTCCTTGTAAATGTTGACTTGATTGCCGACATGAAAGGTATTTCATTGGGTGGTGCTTGCATCCCTCAAAATATTAAGGGGCAATACCAAAAATATATGAAGAGTTTTTTGAAAATGCAAAAAAGGTTAATAGACTTCAAAATGGTTTCAACAGGGCCAACCTCCCCAGGGTGTGGAGTAAAATTGTGGAGGTTATTATGAGGTACGTCACGTTAGAGGGTCATCTCCATCATTTTCATGCCCGTCTCTTTCCCATGCTTAACCATTTCCGCTATAATGTCAATATGAACTTTTCTTTTTGGATTTTCTCTTCTCTTAAATAGTCCATTAAGAATGTCCAGAGTAAAAGTAAAAATCTCCCCATTCACCAGAGTTTAATTTTTTTCCTTTTCTATCATCAAGTCGCTCTTTTACCTTCCCTAGCCACTGTCAAGAACACTTTGGTCATTTGTAATCCTACCAACCCCCCTAAGGCCCGAATTTCTACTTTTAATCTAGATGAAACACCACCCACCACTCATAGAATCACCAAGGCTTAGGGAAAAACCCCTGTTAATGAGGAAGCCCCTCTCGACCCCATTAAATGTGTTTCTTTTCCTAAAGCCACCCCTATTTCTACCTCTAGATCTAATAATTCAACTTACTTGGATGATGAGTCTTATAAACCTACCCCTGGAAACTCTCTCGTGCACTCCCCTATTCATTAGGAGGTGTCTAATGTTCCCAACATCCCTCCTATAATTAACCCTTCTAGCCCCCAAAATCCCCTAAACTCTACATTAATCTAGAAGGGACCTCTACTAAACCTAATTTGGGTAACAATATTTGTGTCTCTTGTGTTCCCCTTTGGAATAAAATTAATGAAATTTCGGTGACTATCAATGTCTAGAATGACATCCTAAAGTGGCTTCTAGGTTAGCTCATTACTACAAAGGAAAAAATCCAAGTGTTGGAAAATAGGGTGCTCAACCAATAGGCTTCGTGGTCGGGTGAGGTTGAGGATGGTAAGCATTAGGATATTCTTTCCTCCCTCACCAAATATTTTGACAGATGGGCTACTTGGAACAAGGAGGTGGATGCACTTAGAGCCCTTGTGGGTATGGAGGAGGACAAAATGAAATTGCAAGAGGAGATTGCCACTATTCACAACAACCAGGATAAAACAATGCAATGTCTCCAAGAGATTATTGATTACAGCGAGGATATTGTGAAGAATATTGTCATGACCATCCAGGTCTTTCAACAAGAACTAAGGAATAGTCATGGAAAAAGGGTGGCTGAGGGTGGTCCTAATGATAGTCATGTGTAGAAAAAAGGCAAGATTGCAGGCAGTTTGGCTAAGGCCACTACTGAGGAGGCCTAGCCTATTTTAAAGGGGCCCCTTTCCTTTGATGAGAAACTCCACTTCTTGGCTAAAGATGGTAGGAAATTAGTGGTTTCAAGCTTCTAGGAGACCATTAGTAGTTTTGATCCCCTGCTAGTTTTGCTTTATGTGTTGTTTATGTTTCTATTGTTGGTTGATTGGTTCTTGTTTCTTTTTTTTTCTTTCTATACATTTCACTTCTCGTGAGCCCCTCATTTGGCCTCTATGGTCATTTTTTAATCAGTACATACCCTTCACATTTTAATCTAATCAAAACAAAAAACAAAATTACAAGTAAAGAATAAATGGGTGCAAAATTTAAAGGAATAAATGATGCAAAATGCATCTCCTACACTAATCCATGAGATGATATATATGAAAAATTCAAACTAATAACGTAGTTAAAAGGAAATAAACACAAAATAAATATATCATAATGTATGAAAATATATGGGAAACCCCTTTCAAGAGAAAAAAATCACACTTAAGAGAAAATATACACAATATATAGTGATCAAATATTGCAATATACTTACAAAGTCTAATCCTTTACAAGTATCATTAACTAGAGATCTAGTGTAATTTTGGCAGCATAATAATAAATATAAACTCACAATCAAAACCTCCATCTCAAGCACCAAATAAATAGGAAATGCAATAGATGAAATCATTAGATGGTAATTAGGAAACCATAAATTAAATTCAAGCAAAATTTGACACATAAATTCCTAATTAGAAATCCAACACCTACATCTTAAGATGAGTCTATGGGGCCTACTAAAATAAAATATATCCTTCTACCTACTATAAGCTTGTCATAATCCACTCACAAATTCAGGCACTCCATTTTGGCACCATCACCTATATTTAATTATGTCTTATGACATATCATAACACGTGTTATGATTTGATCAACAATTCTAACTCTCCCTTATTGCTCTTTTATACATCATAGATGTTTTCACACTTCCAATATTAGGCCCAACTTCCAAGGTACATATATTTTGACCTAGGATGCCATCTGGGCCTTTCTTTTAAATTGTAGAGCTTGAAGAGATCTATGTACCACAATTTCATAAAAGTGATACCAAACAAGCTAGAATTATTTTGGGGTCCTAAAATGACCTCTATAGTCTAGAAATTAATTGTTTTTGTAATTTAGTCTAAAAATTACATTTTTTACATTCTTAACATTAGGAGAAAGGTTGAGACACTTTTCCTAAAATTTCACACTTTTCAAACACCTTACAAAAGAAAAGGGAGTACCAAAACTATCAAATAATTGTTAGGGACTAATATTCCTATAAAAGTGTAGCACCATGTGATATTTTGTACTCAGTGGATCCTTAAATGTATCTATAAAATTTTGTAAAGTGTCAAATTTCTCTAGAATCACCCTCCCATCCTATGACATAGAATAGTGCCACGTATCATAATGTGGTCAAATTTAATAATGCCACATGGACCACTAGTTGGGCGCCATGTGGCAGCATAATAATAAATATAAACTCACAATCAAAACCTCCATCTCAAGCACCAAATAAATAGGAAATGCAATAGATGAAATCATTAGATGGTAATTAGGAAACCATAAATTAAATTCAAGCAAAATTTGACACATAAATTCCTAATTAGAAATCCAACACCTACATCTTAAGATGAGTCTATAGGGCCTGCTAAAATAAAATATATCCTTCTACCTACTATAAGCTTGTCATAATCCACTCACAAATTCAGGCACTCCATTTTGGCACCATCACCTATATTTAATTATGTCTTATGACATATCATAACACGTGTTATGATTTGATCAACAATTCTAACTCTCCCTTATTGCTCTTTTATACATCATAGATGTTTTCACACTTCCAATATTAGGCCCAACTTCCAAGGTACATATATTTTGACCTAGGATGCCATCTGGGCCTTTCTTTTAAATTGTAAAGTTTGAAGAGATCTATGTACCACAATTTCATAGAAGTGATACCAAACAAGCTAGAATTATTTTGGGGTCCTAAAATGACCTCTATAGTCTAGAAATTAATTGTTTTTGTAATTTAGTCTAAAAATTACATTTTTTACATTCTTAACATTAGGAGAAAGATAGAGAGTTCAAGGAGATGAAAGTGGTTTTTTACATTCTTTCATCTTTCTGCCTCTTTTTATACCTGTTGGATCTGCAACAAACCACTTTCATCTCCTTGAACTCTCTATCCTGATGATGGATCACGGAGTGTGATCCGAAACGTTGATCCAAAAAAGCTCACACAATCTAATCCAGAAATAGCTGCTCTGATTCTTATGGATTGTGGAAATCTAATGACATTGATTAGGAGAAAGGTTGAGACACTTTTCCTAAAATTTCACACTTTTCAAACACCTTACAAAAGAAAAGGGAGTACCAAAACTATCAAATAATTGTTAGGGACTAATATTCCTATAAAAGTGTAGCACCATGTGATATTTTGTACTTAGTGGATCCTTAAATGTATCTATAAAATTTTGTGAAGTGTCAAATTTCTCTAGAATCACCCTCCCATCCTATGACATAGAATAGTGCCACGTATCATAATGTGGTCAAATTTAATAATGCCACATGGACCACTAGTTGGGCGCCATGTGGCACCCCTCTCTCTCTCTCCTCCGCGGGTCCAGGTTTGTTGATTGGTCTACTGAAAATTTGGAGGCTGGGGTCGAACCTCCCTCTTACAATCCGTTGGCACTACCAACACACCACGCAGGCATCTGCTTACATAGTAGGGCGCGCGTTAGTTTTGTTGAAGGTAAAGTGGAAATTGATGGTTAAAAATGGTATGGTGTGAATCGAACCACAGCTCACCCCACTCCTAAATTCATGCCTCAACACTCCACCATCGCATGTTTCTGAGAGTATTGCAGATTCAGTTGATGTTAAAGAAGACTCTTAAGCCGAATCTCCCAAATTCAAATATATACCCCCTAAAATTAAGAGGCGATCTCTTTAAATTTTACATTTACCCTTTTTTTAGATATTCAAAGCCCGATTTCATGATAAATACAAAGGGCTTAAATAAAATTAAATGATATTTTAAGGGTTAGGAATTATTTTAAAGGATTTTAATGTTATTAAAAGGTGATTTTCAAGGATATAGTGTAAACTTGGGAGATGTGGGTGAGATTTTTAAATCATATGGTTTTAGTCATATTGAGTAAATTGTTTTGTATAAAAGGGGGAGAGTTTTGGCTTGAGAATTAAGCAAGTTTACTTGGAGAAATAATATCAGTGTGAGAATTTTTGGAGGAGGAGAATTACAAGGTGTTATTATACACCAAAAATTGTAAAAGTGAGAGAGATTGTGAGGAATTTTGTGTAGGTTTAAAGCTTGAATATTGTAAGAAGGCATTTTCAAGTGCTTGGAGATATTAATGAAAGTGATCCATCATTGAGAAGCAGACCTGGAGACGTAGTCCTTTGAAGGACGAACTCCGTTATCAACCTGCGTCTAATCTTTCTATCTTTCGTCTCATTCTTCTTCTATCACTTGTCTTACATTCTCTCTAATTTCTTTTCAGTATTTTCAATTCGGCATTTAAGTTCTAATTACAACATAATAGTTATTAGTTAACTTCCTTAAGTTTTGTAAAGGTTAATGAACCTAGTTTACATTTTCAATGGTTAAACAACATAGTCACACAATTTTGTTTGGATTGGGAATAATTGTAATTAAGGTTAAATACATTTGGAATTGTAAACCTCTAATTATAGATCACATACTCATTAATGAAGTGTACTAAATGATATTCACCAATCAAAATATTTTTTCCTTGGAATATTGGCACTTCCCACCAATCTCATTTAGAACCATATTTTGTTTGTGTGCTTGTAAATTTGCAACATTCTAAGCTATGTTTTGGTTCTTAATATTCTAATTCTAGTTCATCTATTGGGCCTACTAAGAAATTTGAGCCTACTACAACCCAATATTAGCCTATACATCTCATTGTCTTTGTCTAAGTTGGTCAATCAAGTTTATATGTTGATCCAACTCTCTTTCTTTGTGTTATATTTCTAATGAAATGGACACATCGGCATCATGGAAAGGGAATTCTTATTTTCATTCAGTCTCTAAAGAAGTATCAAAAGGATTAGGATGTGGAGTGTCCCTTGGGATTCTCACATGTAGTGGCAAGGATAGACATTTGTTCACATTCTCATTATGTAATTCATAAGATGGATTTCTCTTTCTTACCCCACATTTTCTTGATTCTTAGGCATAGCATAATTATACTTAAAATTTATATTACCCATTCTAACCATGTTGGAATCTGAATCATATGAGGTGTATTTATACTAATGTCTTAGATCAATAGAATCATTGCCTCTACTAAATCTAATAACATGTTGGGAATCATGGGAATGTGACTTGCCTAGTTTTTGTCTTTCCACTAAGCTTGTTGTTTCTTTGCTTTAGCTAAAATATCCCTGTGTTGACCTCTAATTATTAGATTATACCTTCCATAACTATATTGCCTAGTTTCCACACCAAATTTAGATTCAATAATTGAATAGAATCACCACTCTCCAACTAGGAGAGACACAACTTCTTTATTAGTGAATTTTTTTAATATTAACTAAGGATCTTTGTCTTCCTAGTTACATCAAATAAATTTTAAAAGGTTTTTAAAGTATGAATATATTCAAATATCACCAACAATGGTGCCAATTTGTTGGTGATCAAATTTTTAATATTAAAAAAATTTAAAATATGAATATATTCAAATATCGCCAACAATGGTGCCAATTTGTTAGTGATCAAATTTTTTAGTCCCAAATCTCTAAGATAGGTCTCCTCCTAAGTGTTAGGGGTGTCAAGCTTAGGCAAAAGCCCTACAACCTTATGATCAAGGAGGGAAATTTAGAACCAATTATTGAGGTGGGTAGGACCTCCTTCACTTATCTCTAATAAGTTAAGGGCATCTTCCCTAAGATAATATAATATATAGCACCACAATGACTAAACACCTACCCTAACACAAACTATACCCATTGCATATTGCACCCCTATTTCACTTATCACTATGTGCCTATATGTTGGTTTGAGGGATTTAGAGTTTAGCACCTAATTAATTATATGGAATGCCACACTAGCTATTTGAAATGCTTTTCAAGATATCCCCTAGTGTTTTTTATGCATTTAAACATGATAATGACTAAAACTATCAACAAAACAAATTTTATGATTGATTATTTTGGTATATAGTGAGATGATGATATGGTCCAATAATAGATAGGTGCATATATCTAGTTATGCTATAGAGTAATTAAGTTAATACAAAATATGTAAATAATAGAAACCAATGGTAACACCTTAATTAAGGTGTCATAAAAGTATAATTTCCAAAATACCAATGTAAACTAGGTTTTACACATACATTTAAGAAAATAATAGATAGTTGTAGAGTATAGATAAGTTTACCTATTAATCCTTTAACATATCTATATATATCTCTTATTTCTCAAAAATGATAAGTACTCAATAAAATATTTTTGAATAGTCCTCTAGTTGGCTAACTAGTTAGCAACACATCTAAAAATTCATGTTATGTGTAAGGAGACACTTAATTAAGGTTGATTCTACCTTTAATCACTCACTCTTCAATGATTAAACAAATTTGGGATAAACAAAGAACATTACAATATCAAAATTCAAAAACCGATGAATTTTACTAAGTCAATTTCTTCATCTACTAGGGGAAAGGACACAATAGTTGAGCATGTTCCAATAGTTGGTATAGCATTTGTTGATTTAATGTCAAACATCTCTAACAATATTGCACCAATAGTTGTGACTTTAAAGTTGTTAGTGTTGACGATGAGTACCCATAACTGAATGAATGTATTCCTTGGAACTAAAAATACAAATCATGTGATGCCACATCAACGCACTAATAAAACACGACTTAGTGAACAACTATCGGTCTAAATTTTTTTTGGGCATTTTTGGACACCTTGACAAAATACATTTTGATGTGGCATCATATTTGATGATGTGGCCCTAAAACCTTAGTTATAAGAAGGGGACTTGCCAAGTAAGTTGCTATAAAAAAATGGGAGTGATTCAAAATTTCCAAGTATATTTTTTAGAAGCGTGAAGTTAAGATGCTCAACTACTCGATCCTCTCCCCTATGATGCCCTTTTTCCATCTCCGTTCAAATGAAGACCATTTTGGCCCCTAATATCCTCAAAGAAGGTTGTACAAATCTTGCATTAATTGAAACATATTGATGGTTATGTCGAGGAATTCCCATACCTCTTAAGGGTCATTTTCCTTTATTTATGTCTAAAATCATGCTTGAAACATCCTTGGAAATACTTATAAGTTATGGGAAATATTTTTGTTTCTATCTTGTGAAGATCTTCTGTACCATTCTTTCACTCTCTTCTAATGACTACATAAATAGTTTCATCCTAACATTTTATTCTTCTATTTCATACTCATCACTTACATTAATGAAGAGTCCTAAATGATCTTTGTTAGTGACAACATTGTTGCCATAGAATTTTGGAACTTTCCTCCTATTCTCATTTGGGATCAAATTAAGATAAATTGTGATGTCATTTATTTTGGCTTTTTAATCTTTCCATTTCCAATAGTTGTCTTGCTAAAGGATTTGGGGCTGAACTATTATATTATGATGAACATTTGGTTATAGTTGTTTATATTCTTGATTAAGATTATGTTGGTTGCATTGCATATTGTGTGCTTGCTGATTTGGAATATTTTAATGGTTTCTAATGTTATAAATATAGTTCATCAATTGGGCCTAAGCCTACTACAACTCAATCTTAGTTTGTATCTCTCATTTTCTTTGTTTGAGATGATCAATCAGGTCTATATTGTTGATCCAACTCTCTTTCTCTAAATACATTTTTAATAAAATGGTTACATCAACATCATGGGAAGGGATTTCCTATTCCCATTCCATTTCTATAGAAATAGCAATAGGAGTGATGCAGTCGGGGTCAGGGGGCCTTATCAGGCTACCTAACCTCACAGCTAAAACACGACACAGAACTCTCTTTTACAACTCATTCCTATTAAATTGTCTCAAATAAATAGCATACATCAAATGTTTTATTCATATTACAAAAAACTGCTTCAGGATTTCTTTCACATGCTAACACCTTCAAACAGTATCACTGCTCTCACTCGGCTTTTGCATCTTCACATCCATCACGGGCCTCTGCTCTTACAGTCATAATTTTCTCCCCCTTGCTTTCTTTGTCCACCACTGGCTTCATCTCTTGCATATTTGCCACGTCTCTGACAATATTCATCTTCACATACTCTCACAATCACCATTCACTACTCTATCCCCTCGACTGGCTTCCAAAATCCCTTGGTCTATGCCTCCTTCCAGACCAAAAGAGGAAGTTAAACCGTTATCAATCGGTAAAGAAATTGAACAATCAGTTGTCGATTCATCTTCCTGCCACATTTCATCTCCCTATTGGTCGGTCGGTATAGTCATTTTTGGCTTAACTGTTGAAATTCCACACATTATCGGAGGTTGGATTTCAGGAGCGAGCCATGCTTCTTTGTTCTCATACTCATTGGGGTAAGCGCTAAGGCGACAGCCCGGTGAGTGGATTGTATGTCAGGGGTTGTATTTCAGTCAAGACACTTTTCGTTTTCATATCCTCCATTTGGCAGGTAGGCTAATGGTCAGAAGCCGCAGTCCAATAGCTCCCCTAGGTATCGAGGTTCGGGTTTCAGTGTGCCCTCTTACACCTTTCCTCTTCTCTGTCGGTGGTAACAAACTTTCTGAAGGTTTGATGGATTCCTGTTGGGCTTCAAGGTTCGATATGAACCCAAACTTTATTTCTTTCATGGCAGGTAGGCTAATGGTCCGAAGCTGAAGTCCAATAGCTCCCCTAGGTATCGAGGTTCGTATTTCAGTGTGCCCTCTTACACCTTTCCTCTTCTCTGTCAGTGGTAACGAATTTTCTGAAGGTTCAATGAATCCCTGTTGGGCTTCAAGGTTCGGCATGAACCCAAACTTTATTCCTTTCATGCAAGTAGGCTAATGGTTCGAAGCCGAAGCCCGATAGCTCCCCTAGATATCAAGGTTCGGATTTCAGTGTGCCCTCTTACACCTTTCCTCTTCTCTGTCAATGGTAACAAATTTTCTGAAGGTCCGATGGATCTCTATTGAGCTTCAAGGTTTGGCATGAACCCAAACTTTATTCCTTTCATGTCATCAGGGTTAGGAGTTAGCTCATAACCCCCCATCAAATTGTCAGGGTTATCTATGACCCCATGCTCTTCTCCTTTGATAGTGTCCAAGTTGTGTAGGTCATGATTTCAATGTCGGGTTTTGTGAGATCTTTTGTCTTAGAGGCATTTCTAAAAACTACCATATCCAAAAATTTAAACTCTTTATTTAGTCAAAGATTGAACCTAGAATTTCTCTTGAAGAAAACACACTAAAACCAATCAAAACAAGACTAAATCTGAACTGGAAAGAAAATGTTAAACCTATAAAAAAAAAATTGTTGATGTTGATTGTTTGTGCATCCTACATCAAGGAGTGGGATATGGATTTTCCCTCAGAATTCTCACGTGGTGACGACAAAAGATTTGTGTTCACATTCTCAATGTGTAATTCATGGGATAGATTTATCTTTCTTATCTTAATTTTTTCTTGATTCTTAGACATAGCATAATTATACCTAAAATTTACTCTACCCATTCTAACCATGTTATCAGCTAAATCATTTTAGGTCTATTGATATTCATCTATTATATCAAAGGAAGCATTACGTCTACCAAATCTACTAATATGCTTAGTATCATGGGAATCATGGATAGGTGAATTTCCTATATTTTCATCTTCCCACTAGGCTTTCTATTTCTTTTCTTCAACAAAAATATCCCCTCACTAACCTCTAAGTATTTTTAGACCTTCCATATCAATCTTTTTGGTTTGCACACCAAATCTAGGTTCAATAATTGAAAAAAGTCACCATTCCCCAACTGAGAGAGATACACCTTCTATATCAATAGAAATTCTAAAACTATCTCGTGTTGGGTATAACTAATGGGTCATGATAGGGCAAGGGCACAAAGTAGGCAAGTACATGGAGCAATTTTGTAAATTTTGAGGCCTTCAAATATGGGCACACTCTACTCTATATGGCCTCCATGTAATGTCTATTACCACCAAATTGTCAACTACCTAGCTCTAATAATAGATCTCCCCTAGGTATCTCCATTGACCACCCTACATAATCCTTCATCTATATACCACTAGCTCATATGTTACCCTTATTTCTCACACTCCCTCAAGCCATCCAATGGCAATATACTCCCAAGCCCATACTCATAGTATGTTTTAAGCTATTATTATCCTCTCCCACCAATTTACTATCAAGTTTATATCCTTGTACAATTTTACCAACATGCCCGAAGACCACACAAATAATGTGCACATCTCTATCATCTTTTCCATCATCTCTATAAACCCTATCATAAATTGCCTCCTAATCTTGTTAGCTAGAAATGTACTACTAACAACTATCATAAAAACCATGGGTACCCAATGTATCCTTCATACACATGCATCAATATCTAGACCCTTGAATGAGAAGATGAACTCTCCCTATTAGTCATCACAGTGCTCCTTGAATATCCATTGCATACCCATAGAATTTCTCCCCATAAATCAAGATATATAGTATTTTCTCCATGTTTACTAATAGCGCCATCATCTCCCTTGTCAAGATATATAATGTTGACATCTTTCAATGCCACCATTCTATTAATGTTGTCAAAAAAATACCTACTCACCCTAATATTGGGTATTTGTGCCATGTAGTACAATCCCATTGCCTCCATTAATCCCCACTCATCCTAATTAAAGCTCTACATCAACCCCATTCAATCAAACTACCTCTTCCAAACCACCAACATAGGAAATATCTAACATACCCAATTCTTACTCTATAGTTTTTGACTCAGGAAGTGATTAATTCAAGTTTCTAGAAACAAGGAAATGAAAATTTTCTTTCTCAATAACATAATTTCAAGTAAATGAAACTCGTCTTTTCAAATATAGATTGCAATAGATTCATGATCATATATACAAATTCATAATTTAAAAGGGTTCTAGGTCAAGGTATCCTCATCTAGATTACACTTCTTCTATTTCACAAGTCTTGACTATCATCTGCAAGAGGGAGAGCATCACCCAAGCACTTTTCCTCCAACTACAGACTTAGCAGTCCCTCGCACACCTTCCTAACTAGAAGTGGCCCTACCCTTTGACGAAGAGTTTGGTATGGGAACCTCTAGTATTTCCATCTAAGTATCTAGTATTGTGTCCTACATAACAAGTACGGTCATACAACTATGGATACCTTCCAACTATGCATGACGCTACTGACTAGCTATGCAAACCTAAAGCACAGTGAATCGACAAACTGTAAGCAACAACTATTACACTTACTTTGGCCAAACTTTTGATATATATAATCAATCCACTTTCTAAGGAAGTAGTGTCATAAGTTCACCCACCTCTAACTCGACTTGGAAACCCTAGTGACCTATGGTTAACACTTCTCTTGGTTTGACCCCAAGGTTAACTATCATAACAATATCTCTTTCAAAAGTGATGACTCACTAATGTCAATTAATCAACCAAATAGGTTTGACTCAATTATCTTGAATACCCTGTTACATACTTGTAACAATTTAGGTCTAGCAACTGCCTCTTATACAAGTCATTTCTTACTAAGTTAGTAAATGACTTGACTAGTTATCTTCTTCTGACTAGAATACCCAAGTTATGCTCTTGCAACATTCAGGTTCTAGGAAACTACTTCTTATTCAAGTCCGTAGTTTTAACTATGGGAGTAACTTCTCTCCTATGTATGCATAATTAGTTAATATTGATTACACACTGTCATTGACTAGACACACTTGGTCTTAGTCTAAAGTACTGACAATATGTCGATATGTATAATAATCTAGTCTTAAAATTCAATTGAACATTACTTCTTTGTGTTAAAGTTTCAGATGTCCATCATTTACTCTTATGTATTTGTTCCTTGAGAACTCCATACCGAATATAGTTAATCTTGAAGTGAACATCATTAGACAATCGTCTTCTTCATAAGTAATGGTTCATACTCTTCGTTGTCATGCCAATTATGGCTTCGTCCTTCTAGAACACCATAACCGATCTGGTTATTCATGACATCAAATATCATTTAGTTTGATTCTATATAAAATCTTATATTCATAGTAATGTTCCTTAATGACTCAACATAATAATTTGTTTACTTTTGATAACTCATGAGAACCATCCGATTAATCTCAAGATTATTCACAAGTTTCTCTGACGTTATTCATTGTATAATTATAGAAAATACCTATGTCTATATATAAATAATCTTGACGCATATATTCTCATATAAAAATGTATGATAAGTTTATAGCCACGCTTGAGAATGTTTTCTACTTGAGAGTTATCTATTCTTTTGCACCTTAAAATCTCCTAGCACTAAGGCCTTTAATTAATAATGAGAGAATAAAGTCTTATCCAGGATACATAATTCTCAATCAATAGGTAATAATAATGACTCTTGGTCTATTATATAAGAGAATAACATTCAAAGGATAATAAAGATATATTCACTTCTAATATATTTCCATACCTTCTAACTGATATGCAATATAAACTCGTTAAACAACAATATAAATAAGTCATTATCCCATTGGGATAATATCTTATTCCCATACTTAGCTTCCCTTTGCTACTTTGGTTTAACAGGCTAGTTGTTTTGGTTAAACATAGCTTTAGAGAGATTTTAACCTTCCACTGAGGCTCTCTTTCACTCAAATACATATATAAATAATAATTCAGAATAATGTATTACAAGCATGATTTAACAATATAATTAAAAAACTACTAGATATACCCAACTAGCTTCCCTAGTTCTCATTATCTCTTTGTATTTTAAATTAGCTCTATGTATAAATAATCAAGCTATTCATGCATGCACTCATATACTTTTCTAACAACAATAATTTGCACATAATTATGCCATAAGCAGCTAAGACAAATAAAAAGCTTTGATTTGGAATTAGAAAGAAAAGGAAAGAGAGTTATTTTAATCATGCCTAGATTAAAATAGCTTGACTCGATTCCTGATACTCCTTGCTTCAAATCTGCACAATGGCTCATCCTTAACTTGTTGCCTTCTCGATTTTTATCTCTCCACTCTCCTCTTGCACCTCTCCTTTACTTCTAAACTGTTAACTACAGCTACCAAGCAATGCACAACTAAAACTAACAGCCTTCCTCACTCTTTTGATAAATTGAAATACAGATTTCCAAATACTCTCCTCACAATCTCACGAATACTCAAAACTCAGAAAAACAAAATGATTGAACAAATGAACAACAAAACTATGAGTAGATACTCTATTTTATACTAAAAAATAAATAGCAATTGATTACAAAGAGGAAGCTCATTTATTTCAATTGATTCCACCTGATGCAAGAGCATCCAGGGTGTAAGAGCAATCTTGCATCACCCAAAAAAAAATGTTTCTTTTCAATAAGGGCTAAATTTGGTCAAGTTACTATTTTAGTAAGTTTGCATTTATGCACAGTTGGACACGAAATCTTACACAGACCTCCAGAATGGTAAATTGAATCCAATGGCGAAGAAATCACTTCAATGCCATTTGTCATTTGAGATATATTGAAATTTTAATTTTCAAAAATCCTAGTAAAATCTTTGAAGTCAATTTTGAGGCACTTAGAGGCTCTGGATGGGCCCGAAAATTGGTGGAAAACAAAAGTGGATTGCCTTTAGGCCTTACTTGTTGGAAAAATAATTCTCGAGAGCTTTCCGAGAAGGTATTATAATAGAAAATTCGACGATCGGATAAAAATTTATGACCCCGCAAAGTTGTAATACCAAAATTAATAAAATTTCAAAATATTTTCCTGAGGAAGTTACACTTTCTAGAAGATTCTAGGGCAGTTACACCTTCCAAATAAAGGATGTAAAGGGGGGCTACAGAGAAGAGGCTAGAGCAGAGTAGATGGTGGTTCCAATTTGTAGATTTGTAGATTTATGTAATCAGAAAGCCCATGTGATAGCAAATATAATGTTGTAATTTCATTTTAATTTCAGTGATAATAGAAAATATTTGCTTTCCTTATTGCATTTTGTTTGTGCCATTATCTATTATTTTTGTGAGTTTTAGATTGTAAGGGGAGTACCCTTCATTACCACCTCTCATATTTTTTCCAATCGTGGGAGTTCACATAGTTGACTTAGCTTTATTTGAATGCCACATTTTTACATTTTGACTCAGTCTACCTTCCTCTAAACCCCACATTGATATTTTAGTGCTTTAACATTGCAGATTCAGTTGCAAAAATGACTTTGAAAACAATTTGAATGCTTTTCCAAATGGCATGACTTGTTGGGAAACCCTTTAGTTTGGTGTTGGTAGTTAAACACATCTACAAAAGTCTTATAAACTAGCACATTGGTAGGTCAAAGCCAACACAAGCTCTCTTTCATGCTATCGCCCAAGTCATGGGATTGAAAATAGAAATAATCACATGTATTTTTACTCAATCAAACGCCACCTTAGCGTGGTTGTGTAACAACTTAACAATGCAAACTTCTCAGCCACTTGCATGGAATTTTTATCATTAACTCAATGCATAGTGTGGCAACTTTATTGGCAACCCCCAAATTACTTTGTTTACAATTCAAAATTGTCACCATAACAAGTATTCACATTGCATTTCTTGCCATTTAATATGGTTTCCTAACTATTAATTATAACCGTGTATATATTAATATATATTATAATATATATACTACAATATATATAATAAAATATATATTAATATATATATATATATATCCATGATAATTATTTAAAAATAATATATATATATTAATATATATACAATAATATATACATATGTCTCATTTAATTACTGGCATTTATATTATGTATATACGTACATATATTCCCCCTTACACACACAAACACACACATATATATATTCAAATACACAATACATGCAATATATGCTATTTACAAGAGTTTAAATACTTTAACTCAAATTCACTAAACGGTCAAGGAGGATTAAAGATGACCAAAACATAGCTTTCCCTATTGACCAAAAAGTCTATCAACTTAAGTTTAGCACTTACTGATACAAATCTCAAACTGACTCAACAAGGTTCCTCTAGCCCATGCAAGTGAGTGTGTGTTTCTACTCATATTGATATACCAATGGTTCCAATTCCAACCTCCTCTCCTAAGTGATACTCTCCCTGCCCCCACTAGAGGGTTTGAACCTTTCTTGCATCCAACTTAGAGCAACATGTTTATAGTTAGTTGAAAACACATAAATCACATTCATTATATAATATAAGCATCATTAAAGCATTTAAAAATTAATTTCATCATAATGCATATTCATACATTTCATTCATCTATGAAACATCATCGAGACATAATCATGCATTAAAATCATATTTACTCATAAAGGTAAAAGTGATTTGGTAATCTAGCATTGGGGTGTAACATATCCTCTCCCTTAAGAATCATTGTCCCCGATGATCTAAAGTATCATAGCATATAGATAAAGTCAAATAAAGGTTTTGCTTTCAATTTTTCAAAATAATGTAATAGATTAAAAATTTATACATGTTTTAATCTCATTATAATCTTCCATCGTAGCACTATCCTCTACAAACTGGACCCACTAGACCTTGCACTGAGTGACCCTACTATTACACTGGTAAAACTTACATGATTCAAGCAATCTTTCTCTTCTAAGAACTATCTTGGTGTATGCCTAGCATCAACATAGCTTTTTTTCCTATCATCCTTCTCTACTAATTTCTCTTCTTGATCAATTTGATCTACTCTTCTATTTCTGACAACATTTCTAGACTAAGGCTAATATTATCTTCTAACTTATCCCAGCTTATTGGAATTCAGCACTTTCTTATGTATGATGTTTCAAATGAATCTACTTTTATTGCAGAATGATAGAATTTTTTGTAATAAGAATATTCTACAAATCCACGAGGACTTGGTTTACCCTTTACATCTGACTACCTATCTTATAATGATAAGTTGAGCTTATATTCAATTGAGTTTGCAATGAGGTGAATATAGTTTACTAAAACCTTAGCATTGCACGTGTTTGCCTATCTGAGATAACCTTCTTAGGAACACCATGCAACCAAAACACTTCTTCCACAAATTTACGATTATGACTTGTTCCCTACCTATCAAATTTTTTGTTATGAATTGGCTACCTTGGTGAGCCTATCTATCACTACTAAAATAGTGTGCCAAATCTTTGACATAGGAAGACCTTGTAGAAAAATCCAAAATAATAATCTATCACTTCCTCTTTGGAATTTCAAGAGGATGTAAAATTCTTGTCAGTGATGACATCCTATCTTCACCCTCTGGCACTCTGGATAACTTGCTATAGACCTTGCAGCATCTCTCTTCATCCCTTTCCAAAAATATAGTGATTTCACATCAGCCAAAATTTCTCACTCCAGGATTTCCTAAACATGGTGCAGTATGAACTTCCTTCCACACAATATTCCTTAACTCCTTGAAGTCTAATACATACATCCTTCCTCTAAATCTTAGCAATCCATCTAGATCAAAATTAAACCCTTCATTCCTTGAATCCTGAGGATCGTTCACGAGAGCTTGTTTGACTTGCTCATATTTTTCATCTCCCTTGGACTTCTGCCACACTTAATTCTTAAAAACAAAATGAATAGATATCAATGAGGGGATAGGCCTCCTTCGACTTAGGAATTTTGTAGCTTGATTTTATTTGTCCTTATATAATTTATTTCAAAATCATAACCCGATATTATCTCCAAACATCTCCTCTAGCGAGCATTTAGATTTGGTTGGGTAAACAATACTTTAGACCATGTTGGTTTGTTTTTATCTCCAAGAGTTGTCTAGAAACAAATAATTCCTACATAGTTACCAAGTATGAACAATTGTTGCTAGCTCGAGATCAGGCGAAGCATAGTTTTGTTCATATATCTTCAATTTCTTAGACTCATAGGCGATAACTTACCCTTCTTGAATAAGCATCCTACCTAACCTTTTCCCAAGGCATCAATGATAATCACAAATTATTCTTTTGAATTAGGAACTTTTAGAATTGGTGTCATAATTACTTTTATTTTATTTGGTCAAGGCCACTAAATTTTTCCTGACCATTCAAATCTTTTGCTAATAGCTCCTATAGCTAATCCTTCAACTCCAACAACTTCGTTGTGGAAATACATCATCAACTCCAAGTAATTTTTCTAGGAATACATCATCAAAACCTTGTTGACTAGGGTAATTTTTTGCATTTGATCTTTCTTGATCCATATACTCCTCTTCTCCCCCTCCTTGGTGTTTTTGGGACTCATAAAACATTAAAACATTTTAAAAGAACTTTGGTATTCATTTATTTTCTTCATTTCGACCACAAAGAGTTAACACTCTTCTTGCTTGGCCTTCTATAGTTGAACGATCGTTACTTGCCTTAACTTACCCTCACTAAGTATACCTCGTAGGTACACTTTGTTTCCAAGGTTTTGTAGACATTTTGTTACTTTTAGGAAGCAATATCCCTTAGGTCTATGCCTTATAACCAATTTATCCCAAGGTTGACATCAAAAGATCCTAAAGGGGCTAGACTTACAAATTTACTCTCGATGAGAACCTTGGAAATTCAATCTAAACTTTGATCAAACACTGTTCTACCTAATCCCTTGTCTAGTTAGCCTAATTTATTGACCAAGTATTTTCCTTGCAAGCAAATTTTATAAGAAATTTTGTCTATAATTCTTGGTGGGTTTATCCTTTTTTATAACCTTAGATACTTCAAAGGTTAGTCAGTTTCTTTTCTCATTATCAAGCCCTAATTCTTGAATCGTAGTGAAAAAGGGTGATTAATAGTGTCACTCTTCTTCACACAATCATCCAATAATGTCCTAGGATTCCTAATTGGATTGACTATCAACCTCACAAGATGAGTCAATTCTCAACAAGGAAGACCTAGGAGGGGATTCTTTCAGCTTTGAGGGGTTCACCACCAAGAAAAAGCTTGGAAAAGACAAAACTCACAAAACCTAATAATGCAAGCTAAATGAAAGATGCAAATGGTGAAATTATGCAACAGGGAGTTAGGATGTATGTACCTGGGAAGTCTGGAGATGTGAGGATTCTGAAAATGCAAAGAAGTTGCCAAAATGTGCTATGGAGGACTAAGAGTCCCTTACTATTATCTTAGTCCCACTGTTGTTTTTCAGAGCAGATGCGGAATCTTCGAATGTCGGAACCGGATCTAGAAGAATTTATAAAAATACCCTTGGGAGGACTAAGATTCCTTTACTGTTGTCTTAGTCCCTATCTGAATTTCTAAATTTTTTGAGTGTGGTCCTAAGGCTTGATTTCTACTCTTCCTTCTCTGATCTCAGGTTTTGAAACCTTTAGAGTTGGTTTGTAGATGAGTTTTTGTAAAGATGACAACTTTGTAATGCAACTTTGCAACTTTTCACTTCAAATAATCTTCAAGTCTCCAACCTAGATTTGCAATCACAAATATGCAAGAGAGGGAAAAACTTGTTTATTGTTAGTGAATGGGGGTTTGCCTTGGTCAAACCCCTTGTTGGTAATTAAACCTTGAAATGAAATAGAATAATGGAGGAAATGATGAATTAACAACATGCAATGCTACAACTCACCAAACCCTTGTTGTAAAGTCTGCAAACTTGTGGGAAATAGTTGCAATGGATATGGATCTTGAATCAAAGGAAAGCTTGATAGATATGGACTTGAATTACTTGCTTGAATCAAAACCCTACATCACAAATTTTGGCACAACAACACACATGATGCAAGAATATCTTTGATATGATGCTTGAATCTTGATGTTGGCTCCAAATGCTTGAAGAACTACTCTTGAATGCTCTTGTGAACTCAATTATGTTATGATGAATGCTTTCACAAAATACTTGGATTTAAATTGAATGAGGGAACCTTGTATTTATACTTTGCTTAATATCTGAAATTACACCATACCAAGCCGACATATCAATTCATTAATTAAAGAAGGCTAAATCCTAGCAGAATTTGAAATTAAATCCCAAAAATAACTCTTGAGGGGGACTACGATGTCTTAGGTGGCATCTTAGTCCCAAGGCATGAAACTTGGGGCATAGACACCAAAAAGGGGCCCAATTGAGATACCTCAAAATCAGGGTCCCAAGACCTTTGGGGGACAAAGACGCCCTAGGTGGCATTTTAGTCCTGACCCAAAAATTAGGGACACTCAGATGAAATCTTTAAATTATCATTATCCATTGGAGAATGTTGGGATTAGCCAAAAAAGATATAATTCATAGGTCTTGTGGATGCAAAATAGGACCAATTAAGACATAAATAGGGATAAATAAATCAAGGCATTCCCAAATAAGTGTGAAAATGCAAGGGCATGCATTTTACTACACTACAATTCTAAATTAACCATGCCCACTCTGGGTTGTGCGATCATGTGTCAGTTCTCATCTTCACAGGTTTGTGAGTTGCTTCCTTTTCTAACCTAATCTAGCCTCTGACTTTTACTCTAACGCATCAACTCGCATTCTCATTTTAATTACCATTGATATGATTTAATATGTTTTTGAATCAGGGTTGTCAAAAGGTTGTCCTGCCTTCTGGCTACCTCCATAGTTCTGATTCACAAAAAGTTGAATTTTCTACTTCACTTGAAGTTTTTGATTTATGCTTACAATTAGTTCCTATAATTTAGCATTTGTATCAATAGGCATTAATAATATTCCTTTTTTCAACTTAATCAAATGGAAATTTTATTATATTTTTTTGTGGATTACATAGTATCCTTATTTAATACATAATATTTGACCCTTTGCAACTATAGGTCACTTTTTGAAAGAGGGATCTCCTTGAGACCCTTAGATTCAACTAAAAAAAAATGAATGGTGTATGTATTCATAGGTACTCATCCATAACCTTCTTATTAATCACAGGTGCATTCCTATCGCCACCCAAGGGCATCTCCCTATAAGTTGTCGGTTTGCCTAGTTTGACCACAAAGATAGGATCAATGGCCTTCACAACTATTATATCCCATTGCTTTTTATCTAGCCCAATACTCTTGAGTGCATTAACTAGTGTCTCAGAGTCGACCAGCCAAGCACCTCATGTGTAGCTAATAGGGCTAAGGAGTTTAACTTCCAATGGCGACTCTTTCTTAGTCCTAAATTTAGACAAGTTTTAGGAAAATGACTTCCTTACTATTTTCCTTGTTCTTCGTTTCCCTTCCATTCTGGCATAAAAACATTTCCAAACATTATCTAATATTAATTTTGGAGGAAAAACTTACATAATGAGCTCATAGGTCCAAGTCTTGAACTAGATAACTCTAATACCACATGTAACATACCCAATTCTTACTCTATATTTTTTACCTAAGTTTTTAACTCAGGAAGTGAATAATTCAAGTTTCCAAAAATAGGGAAATGAAAATTTTCTTTTTCAATAACATAATTGCATATTGCATAATTAGTTTCACATGACATTGCATATAATATTAAATAACATAACATAATTCCAAGTTAATGAAACTCATCTTTTCAAATGCATATTACAATAGATTCATGGTTGAATATATACAAATTCATAACTTACAAGAGTTCAAGGTCAAGGTATCCTCATCTAGATTTCACTTCTTTTGTTTCATAAGTCTTAGCTACCATCTACAAGAGGGGGAGCATCACCTAAGCACTTTTCCTCCAACCACAGACTCAGTTGTCCCCCGCACACCTTCCTAACTAGAAGTGGCCCTGCCCTTTGATGAAGAATTTGGTATGGGAACCTCTAGTAGTTTCATTTGAGTATCTAGTGTTTTGTCCTACTGTAGACACATAAAATGTATCGATTGACATTGTACATCTGATCCTGACTACTAATATTATTTCATCCTGAATTATCCCTCGGTCTAACCATTTAATCAAATTCTCTTATTTGATTAAATTCATCAATTTCCCTCCCTTAATTAAATAAATAATTTTTATCTAATTAAGTCTCTCTCTTTTGTTAGTTAAATCAATCAATCTGATCCAATTATCCATATTTAATTAAATAATTAATTTTATTTGATTAAATCTCTAAAGTCTATCTATTAAATTAAATAAATTAAAACCCTTTATTTAGTTTTAATCTAACATCAATCCATGTTAATTAAATAAATCATAAATCTTTTAGTTTTGTATCACCTTAATTTTATCACATTCTCTCATATTTGATTTAAATAAATCCACAAATCTAAGTCAAATTTGTCACATCACTTAATCTCTCATTAAATTAATTAACTTGGATTAATTTAATCTCCTATCATGTCCCATCCTCTAGCTTTTACCACTTGCACATGAAAATAGATTTAATTTGATTTCTCAGAGCTAACTCTTCTTTATTTTTCTCATCAAGGCATATTTTGGAATATTCTCCTGCTTTGAATTCAAAAATCCAAGTTGGCATAAACATCCAACAAGGCATTTACTCCATCTTACATGTCCTTTCTCGAACATAATGTTTTTTGTCTTCCTCTTAAGTAGTCATTTCCAACAAAACCCTCGTGCAACCAAAAATACATTTATTGGCACAACTCTCAAACTTCTTGTACATCCTCCATCCACTCATATAGATTGACAAATGGCATCTCTTGCCATTGATGAATTGTTTGAATCGACATTGCTCAATGGATTATTCCTTATCCCATCCCTGATCTATAAAATGAAGAGCCCCTCTCCCCATTTGATCATCCAGTTTCTAAATTAGGTAAAAGTTACCATGCTCAAATATCTACATCAAATTCTCATCCATCATTCTTGAATCTTTAGCTAGGTTATGCGTGGTTTTTAGGGGCTTTGGATATTCTAATGACCTTCATCGCGGATCACCTCATCAACAACACCTAAGCTTTCAAGATCATAGAGTTAAAAGGCCGATACTTGGGATAAAATTGGCACCACCATGGATCATAGCTATTTAAGCCAATTAGGATTCAATCTCTCTTTATTGTATTTCATTGTGTTCTTCATCGCTCTTTTCCTTCAATTTGGAGCTCTGGCAATGGATTTCAATCTTGTTCTTATCACTTGCATTCTAACATCAATATTGTTCTCATTGTTTCTTATTAGATCACTTGGGGTCACACACCCTACATAATGTATGCATTGACTATATAAATCTAGTGATGGCCTTTCCCAACTATGCATGAAGCCATTGACTACTCTCATGAGAGTAAACTAGAGAACAGTTGAACGGACAAAATGGCAGCTGACTTTGTACACTTACTTTGGAAAAAGTTTTGATATATATAATCAATCCACTTTCTAAGGAAGCAATTTCATAAGTTCACCCACCTCTCACTTGACTTGGAAACCCTATTGACCTGTGGTTAACACTTCTCTTAATTTGACCCCAAGGTTAACTATCATAACAATATCTCTTTCAAAAGTGATGACTCACTAATGTCAATTAATTGACCAAATAGGTTTGAATCATTTATCTTGAATACCCTATTACATACTTGTAACAATCTAGGTCTAGCAACTACCTCTTATTCAATTCATTTCTTACTAAGTCGATAAATGACTTGACTAGTTATCTTCTTCTGACTAAAATACCCAAGTTACGCTCTTGCAACATTCAGGGTCTAGGCTACAACTTCCTCTTATTCAAGTCCTTAATTTTAACCATGGGAGTAACTACTCTCATATTTATGCATAATTAGTTAATATTGATGACACATTATAATTGACTAGACACACCTAGTCTCAATCTAAAGTACTGACAATATGTCGATATGTATAATAATCTAGTATTAAACTTTAATTGAAGATTACTTCTTGGTGTTAAAGTTTCATATGTCCATCGTTTACTCTTATAGATTTGTTCCTTAAGAACTCCATATCAAATACAGTGAATCTTGAAGTGAACATTATTAGACAATCATCTTATTCATAAATAATGGTTCAAACTCTTCATTGGCATGCCAAGTATGGCTTTTTCCTTCTAGAACACCATAACCAATCTAGTTATTCATGACCTTAAATACCATTTAGCTTTATTCGATATAAAATATTATATTCATAGTATTGTACCTTTATGACTTGGCATAATAATTTGTTTACTTTGATAACTCATGAGAACTATTTGACTAATCTCTAGATTCTTCACATGTTTCTCTAACGTTATCCATTGTATAATTATATAAAATACCTATGTTTGTTTGTATATAAATAATCTTGACGCATATATACTCATATAAAAATGTATGATAAGTTTATAGCCACACTAGAGAATATTTTTTAATTGAGAGCTATATGTGCTTCTGCACCTTAAAATATCTTAGGACTAAGGCCTTTGAATAATAATGAGA
>VDFB02046521.1:0-41716 GCA_007258455.2 Sequoia sempervirens
CATTCATTAAAGAAATATTTTCTTGGTCATCTTTCATGCCAGAAAGTATACCCCGATCCTTGCCCTATGTGCATCCTCCGCCATCCATGCTGGTTGGATATGACCCCTATCCCTTCATTATTCGTTTTCCAAAACAAACCTTTCTTTTTTTTGGAAGACATTCTTGAGGGATTTGTGGCTTCTTCGTGGATTTGGTATTTAATGAAAATTTAGTAATTGCTCAGATCTTTCATTTGGCAGTTGTCCACGCAATTGGCCAAATTTTACACCTTGCTTACTTTCTAAAATCATAATGTCTATTATTTTACTTCTCTTTTGTTCCTCGGTGAGAGGTTTCTCTTATCAGTGGACACTAGAGAAGTCCATTTCAATGGTTTTTTGTCCTTTGGTATTATCATCATGGTCTTAAATGATGTAACATTTCCATTGAATGAGGTAAGCTTTGTCACTTGGAATTTGTTAAGGGGCTTATGGTACATGCATTATTTTGGAATTTAATTCCTCTCGCCCCCTCACCTCTGGTGGGTACAATCAAAGATTAGTCTTGTTAAATTATTACATGTGTGTGGCCTCAAAAATGGTGTTATGGTGGCTAATTCTTCTTTTCTAAAAATGGCAATTTGTTGGCTTTTCATACACACATTTCTCTAGTTCTAGTTTTTGTTTTGGGTTGATAATGGACAATCTATTCAGGGTTCTCATCCCACCTAGATTCTACGAAATTTGGGACAACTTGCCTCTCATAGAGGAAAAATTAAGGAAGACATTTGCATTTGAATGCAAGTAGGTCTTAGATGCAATTGAAGTAGTGTTAGGATTTGACTGGATGGAATTAAACACCATGGATCTACTATGTGAACTCGCCTCATGTTTTGACTCCAACCTTATGGATGTTTTATGGTGCATCAAGATAGTGAAATTCCTAGATGGCATATGTTTAGTCCCTCACATTTTTTTGCTCTCTACTCTAGAGCATGCATTGGAAAGCTACATTATTCTTCAGGTCTCAAACTCAGTTGGCAGTATTCTCTATAGGTAACATCTCCTCTCAGATAGGTGTCTCTCTAGGCTTCTTTGTTCAATGTCTCATGGATTGCTTAATGATTGTTCACATGAGTTCAAACTTCATTTGTTCTATCTAAGGCCCCATTATGGTAATTTAGTTTGTGATCCAATTCAAGATCTCTACAAGGCAGTTTGGTTGCTCATTAGACATGCACTCATTGAGCTACATGTTGAACCTTTTTTTCCTCCACCCGCAAACATCACTTCATCAAAGGAAAGTGCAACTCAATCTATTTTTCTCTCTTGAGGAATTTTTTTTCACCCTCCTCTTACTGCAATCTAATTCTTATCTTTTATCATGATACTAGCCCTCCTATAGTTTCACTGCACTCTTCTAGGGTTTTTGGTTGTTTCTTTAGCCTGAATTGTTTTTGAAAGTTCTTCAATAGTTTATTTGGGCCTATCTTGGCCTGGATTATGTGGTAGCATCATGGCTTCACATGCTCCCTTCAATATGACTCCTTTTTGTCTTTGGTTCCATCATTCCCTTTGACTTCTTCAATTTGGTTTTAGTATTCTGTGACCTTCGATGGTCATTCTCCCAGAAATTTTGAAACATCTTGTAAATCTTCTTTATCTCAGTGGGCTTTCTTGATGTAATTTTGTAATAGTTATTTTTTGTATATTGTTCCCCCAAATTTATTTTTTGGGATTTGCATTTCTCGAAGGGACAAGCAGTCTCTCTTTTTGATGTAATCAGTGTTCCTAATGCTACTATATATAATTTTATTTCTTTAAATTTAATAAAATATTTTAGTGGCTTTGCCACTTTTATTTAAAAAAAAAACCTTCAAGATATAAATCTTGGTTATGGAATGATTTGTTAGGAAGGTCTCTTTTAGAAAAGATAAGGTGATGTGTAGAGGCAATGTGCCCAACCATAGCCTAAAATGAATCTGTGTTGATATCATTTGGTATGGAAGATTCAAGGAGAGATTTCTCTAAAATATATTTATGTTCAGGGGATAGCTTAAGAAGCTCAAGGATATAGATTTGTATTGGAGTTTTCTTTAGTTGATCAACAAGATTATTGTCATTTGAAGGTTAAATGATGGAAAAATTTGATTGAAGTGAGGCTCCTTGGATGGTAATCTTCCCTCTTCGTGTAGTAATGTTACACTCTGGATTCTTACCAACTATTATTACAACATGGATATTTCTATCATTTTCATTGATGGTTCCTATAACAATGTCATAGGTGTAAGTATCTTTTTAGTAATCTTGTCCTTTACCTTTGTCATTCCCCTTAGAATGGTTGGGGATTGGATCCTTGTAAATACCCATGTTATTATTCTAGAGGTTCTAGGATGATTCTCATTATCAACCTCTCATTTTCTAATTAATTCTTGGATGCAATTCTTTAGTTTCATGCAATTGTTTTTTTTAAGACCCTTTATTCAGTGGAATTCACATTAAATGTTTTCATTGTACCTAGGGGTGGTTTAAATTGCAGATCTTTGTAAATTTTTTGATCAGGGAGTTTGATGAGATTTGATTGAATTAGATTTCACATAACCACCTCAAGAGGTACTCCTAATGGAGTGTACTTTCTTTTGATTTGGTTATTTTGTCTTAATGGTCCTCTTTGAGGGTTTTGAGTTTGATTTGTTTGTTGATTTTTTTGAGGCTAATTCATTTGATTGGCTTAGACATTGTTTTGGGGATTTTTAGGAGGTGGTTGTATTTTTCGTAAAACTTAGCATCAACCACTCCATCATTTATGACATTTTTTTCTTTTCCCAAATGTGAGGTTTATCATTTGAACCAGATGCTTGATCTTTTTTGTTGTAAATTTTGATGATACCTTTCATGATGATAGCTCGTTCAATAACTAAAAATTTCTCAATGATCTCTTCAAAGTTATTCAGGAATAACATAGTCAATTGATAGCTTATGTCAGCTTGAAGATTTTTAATAAAGATTTCAACAAGTTGTTTCTCAAGAATGAGCCATTTGCATTTACTTTCTTTATTTCTCCATCTTTTCAAGTAAGAAGCAAATGAATCCCCTTGGTTTTGTTTTATCTTATACAAATCAAGAACCATAACATCTTGTTTGATGTTATATGAAAAATGGTTGATAAATTTCTTGGATAGCTCAATGAAAGTTTTCATTCTAGGTGGTAGATGAGAGAACCATTCAATAGATGAAACTCCTAGAATCCTTGGGAAAGGTCTCAATAGATCATAGTCATTGTTAGCAACTTCCATGCAAGCCACTAAAAACTCTTGCATATGTTTGATTGGGTCCCCTCTTCCTTTGTATTTGTTGAATTTTAGAGTTTCAATTTTTTTCAAAAAGGGGATCATTGATATGCTGTGATCAAATGGGTATGGGCATATGTCCTACAATGTATAGCTATTCTTGGGTTTCCCAAGTTGTATATATGATATCCTTTGGTTAATATTTTGAATTTACAAGGTTATACTGTTACTTGGTGTGTTCTTTTGAGGATTAATTGTGTTATAACCTTGATATGATGGTTTTTATTTGTAAAGAGGAGGGGTTCCTTGTTGTGTTTTATATGTATATTATTGTTGAGGGAAACCTTGCTGTTGTATCTAAGGAATACCTTATTGTTGAGGGACACCTTGTTGTTGAGGGACACCTTGTTGTTGAGGAATTCCTTGTTGTTGAGGAATACCTTTTTGTTGAGAAACACCTCATTATTGAGGGACACCTTGTTGTTGAGGAATACATTGTTTTTATATCTTAGGTATGAATTATTGATGTTGTGGATTAGGGGTTTGGTGTTGAGGATGCATGTTTTCTATTTTGGGGGTGGGGTTAAATAAAGGAAGACCCATATTAATTTTGCATAACATTAGGATCCTGATTTTGTTGTTGTAATCCTTGTTGATATTGTGCATTATATTAAGGGTCATCGTATGGGGGTTGTTGTTGCATGTATTGTGTTTGTGTTTGTTCTTGAGTATTCATTTGATACATGTTTTGATCTTGATGGTTGTGATTATATGTTGTTTGATGAAGAGGAGGTTGTTGTGTATGAGGGGGTGGATTGTTTTGATTAGGCACAATATAAATGGGTGATTCCATATGTTGTGATTATGGTGGGATGTTGGAATGAAGTTGTAGTTGACTATTGAGTTGTTGATTTTGTGTGTGTTGTGGTGGTCTAGGTGGAACATTACACATATTTTTCATGTTAACATTTTTTCCTTGTTGCAAGGATGTTTCATATGGGATTATTGATACATTAGGCCTCCATGTATTTTTTGACACATAAAATGTTACAAGTGGTGTAGAGAATGGATTGGATTATTGTTGAGGCATGTTTTGAGCTGCCATAACACTTGAATTCCATTAACCATGTTGAGTAATCATTTCTTGTTCTACTTGAGATGGATGTATATATAGTGGATTGTCAACATATTGTCCATAAGGTTGTTCATTGATTGGTGCTTTTGACTTGGAAAAGATGGATAGTATCTTTGGATCTACAATTGTTTTTAGGGTTTGTCTCACAACCATTTCATCACCCATGCGAATGAGATTTGGGTCTTTGATATCTTCCACATTAAAGTTCATGGGTAACTTGGTACCATGTTGTGCAAGTCTTAGGAAGTGTGCATTAGGATTTGTTCCAAGTACTTTATCTATTATCCTTTGTATTTTAGGGTCTTGGGTGTATTCTAAAATTTCCTCTTTAGTAATTTTGGCATCCCTATCATTGTCTTCTATGATCATATCTTGGCAATTAGGGGGTTGGTTTTGTTAAGAAAATATTCATTGATGTTGAAGATGAACGTCGATATCATATTGTGATGGATTGAGATCAAGTGGTGGTGGATCCTTGAATGTTAGTGGTTGTGAGGTAATGATGGTGTTTGTTTGAGGGGTTGAGAAAATTAGAGTTTCATTAGGAATTAGAGTTTCAACATTGGTGGTGGTGGGTCCACCAGAGATACTTTTATTATATTCCATATTCTTTCTATGTTGAGACCTAGTAGTTGCTATAAACATGCACACTAGACCATGGAGACTAGGAGATTGAAAAATATGAAATTGTGGTGATGTTTTGTTTTGATATTTTGGTTTGATAAATGGTATACAAAGGGAGTTTTGGTAAGCCTTTTGGAAAAATGATGTTGTTTGATTGATGTAGATTGGTGTTGATCTTGTGATAGTTTGATAAAAAAAATTATTTTAGATGCTTGGATGTTTACAAAATGATGCTATGTTTTTGATACTCAACCCTATGATGAAGGTGTGAGTAGATGTTTTGGATGTTTAGAGATGACACTAGTATATGGACACAAGTATAGAAAATATGTAATTGATGTTTGCTAAGTCTCAAAAGTGTTGATGAGGGATAAGTTGATTTCTCTACTTGAACTAGACTTGTGATTACAAGGGATGATTGATAGTAATATAGAAACTTAGGGAGAGGATAATTTCCACTAAATTTGAAAAGACCACAAGATGATAAGTTGATTTGATAAAGACTCTATCAAAATGATGAGGTTTGATATGTTTTGTTTAATGATTGATCTATGATGATGATAATGATGCAAAGTAAGGTATAAAAGACTAATTATGTCCAAGGATGTTGATCAAGTCTAATACAAATCTGATTTGATGTTTTTTTCCAAGAGCCCTACGATGACAAACCCTAGGTATATTGTGAAAAATGTTTTGACAACTAAGCAGGATATTATGACAATGTCTAAGACAAAGTTTGAAAAGTTTGAGCTAAGTAGGAATGCAAAAGTGATGGCTATTTTAGACAATAGTGGTAGAATTTGAAACAAAAGCGAGCTTCTACAAAGACAACTATCTAGTATTGACAAAAGTGACTCTGTTTAGACATTGTGACTAGCAAATGAGAAGAATAAGTTATAGTGACCAATTGTACGATTGAAACTAGATGCAACACAATAGTGACTAGATACTTAGGCAAGTGAGGACATATGCTGAACAATAGCAACTAGATTCTAAGATAAATGTGGTAGGATGCACAACAGTGACCTAGTTTTCTAACAAGTGTAACTCTATTTCTTGATTTCTAGTTTGATGCCAATTTTGAAAAGTTTGCAAGTTGAAAGTTTAGGTCTGATGTTTAAGGTGATTTTTTTTCAAGAGAAAGTGATACACACAATAGAAAAATTATGCAATAACTGACTCAATATGTAAGGGGGATATTCTACAATCTTTCTTCCATAAATCTTACAAAGCAAGATTTGATAAACACATTCCTATTTAGTCAAGTGGTTACATCTCTTGAGTTAGGTCCACACAACACAATACCTAGCTTGAATGGATGACTAGAGTATGCATGCATAGATGATACACCTCTTACCTTGAAAGGAAAAAGCTCCTCATAAGGTGTTTATCACCTCAACAAGCAATTAGTACATGACAAATATCTTCATGGAAGGACCAGCTATCCCATTGCACCTTCTCAAGAAATTTTTCAAAAATCTTGGCTTTGGATTCTAAGTACAAAGGTTTGTAATGACTCAGTGAACACCAGAGGTATACTTCAAATGTGAGACACTAAAGTATCTAATTGACCTACGTGTGGTCTATACACCTATTGAGCTTCTAAATCCTAATGGATTTTTTCCTCTCCATGGATCTAGTCTGCCTCTTTGATAAACCCTTGTCCTCATGGGTGAGTAGGGTTTTGTTTCATGAAAGCATGTGAACATTATAATTTTAGGTTGACCTACTCATTCGATCATCGCCTCTTAATTCATCTCTTGAGACATTTGGCATGTCAGTCTACTGGCCCCATTAGCCCGAAGAACCAATCACCACCTTCCCACCATATTAAGTCTTTTCCTAAGGTCAGGTTTTAAATTTAATCCAGTGACTTATGCTTTAAGTCACTAACCCTAGTGGTCACATCACCGTCGGCTAGACCAAGTCCATCCATTTAATGCTAACATTATGTGATGTGCATATTTCAAGATTTGAAGATTAGGGAAAAGATCTCAACCATACCCCACCAACCAGCGAGAATTAAGTACCAGCAAGATAAATGCAGTGAGGTTGATGAGAAGGGGACGCGTATCCATGAAAAGTGTGGGACCCACTCCCCACTACCGCTCCCAAGGCACGATGTCTCCAATGAGCAGTTGAGATCAATCTAGCAGAATGATCTTCACCGTTCCTCACTAGCTCGTTGGGTGGAACAAATGATGGTTAAAAGCAGCAAGATCAACAAGATCTTGACACTTGTTTCGGTCTACTCGGTTGGTGGAGCCCCACATAGCAAAGATGTCATCTGACATGGATGAGAATTATTAGTTTTGAGCACATCAGTGAAGCATCACTGGAAATCAAAGGTGGTCAAACAGAGGCTGGTTGTCTGATCATCCATCAAGGAAAAATATTGACAGATAGCATTCAAAGTTGGTAGAATAGCATGTGATAGTTGTGTCTACTATGTGCAACCAACCCACATTAATGGCTAACATCCTGAAGAGCAATTGAGATGATCTCAATTCATGTGGAGACACAAATTTTGGTCATCATGAAGAATAGTCTATGGACTTCCATGCAAATGGGGAATTAAATGGTGCTAGTACATCTACCAATGAGCTGCCTGGGTTACACATGCATGTTAGATATTGATTGTGAATGTCATCGCTCCACACGATAAATATAGAAGGAACAACTGTTATTCAGGTCATTTTCACTTAGCATTCAGGAGTGTGATTGATCAAGGTGAGGTAGTGTGAGTAATTATCGAGAATAAAATGAGAAAATTAGTAAGGAAGCTCCACTGAGTTCCTTAAGGTCCGGTTTTGATGCACTAGAAGCTGCTCCAACCATGGAAGCAAATATCTCAAATAAAGCCCATCACCCCAGAGTCAGAGTCGGCGCTACAATTCTAGATGATGCTATAGGAAAGAGGATGACAGCGAAAAGGTCCACCGTGGGTCTCTTATTGGAGCAAGTGCCCTGAAGATCGTATGGGAATGACTCTATGGGTGCCAACATTTTCCCATCAACCTTACAAGAAATGCCTCTGATAGTGACATCGATACCGACTCTACTTATTGTTGGTATTTAGCTCTTTTGAATGATGGTTTTCCCTCTGATGAGGAGGTGATATATGTTGTGCCATTGGTGGTTAAAACCCCGAGTGGGCAGATTGGAACTGTATTGGGTAAAGAAAAGAAAGAGGAGGAATCTGAGGTGTCCCCACCTTCTCTAGAAACGACTAGGAGTGGTCATGTGTATCGCGGGCGTGGCACTGGTAAAGGTGGGGTGACGGGTAATTAAAAAAATTGTTGTGGTGGTGGTCCTGTTTTGCGTGTGTGGCACTTTTTGGTTTTCGATGTCAGTTGAGCTCCTTCATGGCATCTTGGTTACCTAGTTCATTGTGACGCTGATGGTGACAAAGGGAATTTTGGCGGCGCTTTGCATTTCCCTTCTCTGGTGACAGTTACATTTTGGCTTTCCCCAGTTGCACCTTGCTTTGCAAATTCAACATGTGGGGGTTTTGAAATGCAAGTAAAATGTAGTTGAGATTTGGATGAAATGAAAAATATGTAAGGAAACTGCATCTGATCTTGAAGCTTGTCACTTCCCTTGTGCTATAAAAGGAAACCATGAATCATTTTGCAGGGGGGATGAAGACTCTGGCTAGGTTTTGGTCGAATGTATATGGGTAGATATGAATAGAATAGCTTGTTAGTTTTTAGCTTTATGAATGAACTCATGCAATTAGCTTAAATTGTTTCACATATATGACTTAAATACAAGTGAATATATAATTTTGATACATTTCTCTCCTTCAACAAGCCTATGTGAATTTTGAGTAAAAATATTAATGGTATTTTTATTCTACTTTGAACACTTGTTTGAATGCATGTCTTTGTTCTTTGTTTTGATTCAAGCAATCAATTAAATACTTAAATGGGGCCATGAATTTTATGTTCATTTGCAAAGGATTTGATAAGTAGTGATGTATCTGAAAATTTGAGCTCCATGATGCAAAGTATTGTGAGAGTAGTCTATTCCATTGAGTTATTGGGTCATCTCTATTTTACTGGTTCTTGTATGCGTGACTCCATTTTTTCCAATAGATAAGACACTGACCTATTCCTTAATGGGTCACCTAAGGGGTTAATAAAACAATCATTTAACGGCCAACCTGAAGCCAATGTTTAAATTCTTCTAAAATTTAATAATGCCAATGTTCATGTGTAGAATGTAATGCCCCTCCATTTTAGTCATCCTTGATATTTGAGTAAATTTTTGATGGGTGGTCATGTCATTTTCGGTTGTTAATAGTGTTATTGGTTGATTGGTAATGCTATGACGATTTTGTGATTGTCTTATTTAATTTGATTTTGTGGGTATATGATAACACTAATACTATGATTAGATTCGATTAATCAAATTAATTTAATTATAAGGGCACTTGATTTATTTGGAATTAAATAAATAATTAGAGTTAATAATAAATGTTAAATTGTATTATTATTGGAAGTTGATTATTTAAAGATAACATAATTATTTCAATTAAGTGATTTAAAATAAATAAAATTATAAAAAATATAGCTTATTACTAAATAAACAAACTGTGATCTAAAAATTAAAAAAGAAAAAAAAGATAAAAGCATGAGCATGCATAGATTGAACAAATGTCAAAAAAGGAAATGGACAATTTTAGTGGAAATTTTGTGAGTTTTAGTTAGGATTTTTCTTTTGAGAATGGGGGGATCTGCCTTTTTGAAAAGATTTTGGGTAGAGGATCCGGAAAAAAAGTAAGATTGTTATCAAAAGACTGAATGAAAAGTCCTATATAATAGCTTATCAGGGGAGAAATGGAGAAAAGGGGGGATGGATCGAGGCTTTGATCAGTTAATCTTTAGGGGCTCTACGAAAATATTCAGAAAATATTACAGAGAGGGGAGATAGAAAGTTGGATGAAGGGGGGGGAAAGGGAAGAGGTCTTGGTGTATCCTTGAGTTTTTGGAACAGAAATTTCTGAGGGAGTTTGGTACTAGAAGCAAAAATTTCAGAGAGCTTGCATCCATCTACAGATGAGACTAACGACTCTTGACAGGTTCTATTGTTCCCTAATTTTCATCCCCGTTGATCTTGTATTTTAGGAAGTATTAAGAAAATATTTTCAAAGGAATTCTTATTTTAACTTTGTATAAATTACTTTGGGTGCACTCTGTAAATCTTCGTTTGAAGCTTTTGAAGATTTAAATGTGATCATTATTCAAAGATTCAGGAGCTTTAAATGAATCCTAGAACATAATGAGTGTCTGAATATCAAACATATACACCATATAACCTTCACATCTGGAATTTCTTTCCCTGCGCTCTGTTATAAGTTTGGATGGTGATTTGCAATTCATCCTTTTTATTTGTGCTTCAATGTTGAAATTGTTGATAAATTTTTTAGAGTTGGCTTCCAAGAAACCATATTCTTGACTTAGTGTATGGTGGCATCAGACTTCCCTTTGTTTTTTTTATCCTCCTAATGATTATGCTTTTCTTTTAATCATCGTATGATTTGTTGGCTGCGTGTTTCTTTGTCTCTTTTGACACAAGAAGAGATCTGCAAAAATTTGCATCACTTTGATAAGGGTATTGATGTTGAATGTTGTTTAAGTTTGATTTGGTTTCTTTAGTCAGACTGCCGATTTGTTTGCATGGTATCATTCTTCTCTTTTGCTTCACCGTTATCTATGGAAGAGTCCAACCAACCAAAACTACAGAAGATTATTACTTGTCATTATAAGTTGCAAGAAGGGAGGTAAACTGTCTGTTATATTTGTATCACTCTTCTTCGCCACCGCCTCTTCCATTATGTACAGCTGAGACTAGATGTTGCTATATTTCTAATCGAATAGTTTATAACCCAAGTAAAAATATATGTTTTGTCCCTTTATATTCGACTATAAATAGGAAGCAACTGAATGAGGTTTATCTTCTAACCAGTACATTCCTTAACCTTGCATATGAAAAAATATATAAATATACATGAACGTATTGACTTCAACAAACTCCTTGATTCCTTTGGCTACTTGTCATGAATGCAACACTCGAATATAGAAGGGAGTGAATGTTAAAAGAAGCTTGTTGATTCTGTTGTCAACCTATCTCAGCCGCAAGCTTGAGCATAATAGGAAGTTTAAAGGTTTAAATAATCTCTCTGATTTCATTATCATCCTGTCTTAGCTGCGGCGCTTCAACTTAATAGGAAATTTTAAAGATTTAAATATCCTGCTTGTTTCTTCTGACAATCTATCACAGTTGCAACACTTGAAAATAAATCTTGTCAATGTACTAACATAATAGAGAGATTACCTTGATCGTGGTGAAGTTTAATTTCCAAACTCCAAATTTGAGCGCATCTCTGGAAACTCGCCACTAAACAGAAATGCGTCTAGTTCAAAAAAGAAAAGTTGTACATTATTTCTCCTACTCTTAAGTCACGTATTTGCACCTCACCTTTCTCTTTCCCTTCAGTCTTGGGGATAACATTTGGGATTTGACAATAATGCAAGAAGATGGCGATATTTCCAAATTCCAATATTCACTTTCTAATATATTTGGCAACCTGTCACTGTTACAGCGTTTTGAGTTGAGGCATTGTACAGAATTAAGTAGCCTCCTTGAAACCATTGGCAACCCATCACAACTGCAACTTTTAGACTTGAAAAGTGTAGTAAATTAAATAATCTCTCTGATTTCATTGTCAACCTATCACAGCGGTGCACTGGAACATGGTAGGGTGTATATATTTAAACAAACTCTCGGATTCTAATTGCAACCTGTCATAGCGGCACACTTGAACATAATAGGTTGTATAGATTTAAATAAACTCTCTGATGTTATTCACAATCTGTCAAAGTGGCAGTACTTGTATGTGGTACGTGTGGTTCTTGGTTCTTTATATTTAGTTTAGATGAAGTTTTTTTAGTTAAAGTTGCTTTGTTATATGAAATTAAATTATAGTAGAAAAGTTAGCGGTCTAGAAAGAAAATGTTAATGATAGAATATAAATTGAAAGGTTATAGGATAGGCATCTTATTACCTTCTTATCTTTAGGCTTGAGTTAAATCTTAGTCCTTGATTATTCTTAATTCAATCTAACTAAATTTCTTATATTCAATTTTCTTTTTTTTTTTTGACAATTTAGTTTCCATACAATGATTAGTAGCAAATTACCTTACGAAATTATTTGACCTTAATCAAAAGATAGCTTATAGTTTTATGAGAAGCAATCACATATATATGTATACACTTACATGCATGGGTTAAACCTTCTTTAAACTATTGCTTGCATACTTACATGGAATGAAAGATTATATCTTTTGAAAAGATCAATATACGAATGTTATGACACCATCTATTCATATGCTTGCAAACTTCAAACGTTAGAGTAGAACGTTTGCTTTGGTTCTAAAACTAAATGATTATATTAAATAATGAGAATTGGTAAACATTAGAATATTATGGAAATGATATAGTTATAGTTATGAAGAAAACATGTGTAGTAACATGTTGTTGATGGAATTAGTTTATCTTTTAAATGTTGACCTCTTATATAATTGTTTATCAGATGGTGTGTTAATTTACTTTGGGTATGTTTTAAATAATGTGTTTAGTATAGGGTTTTGGGTGAAGTTGGTTAAATGGGGTGCTATTATGCAAGTTGAACTCTTCTTGAAATGGTTATTGTTTGCTTAGGAAGATTATGGTTTGGTTGTTCATGCTGATTTATTGAGTGTCTTTTGAGTTGAGTGGTAAATCAGTTAATGTTATCGTTGTCATGGTTGATGGTTTTGATTGAGTTGTTAATGAGTCGAATTGAAAGTTCTTTGAGTAATGGGTATCCTGAGAGGAGGAAATAGAGGTCTCCCTTGGATTTCTGATTTAGTTCGTATCGAAGTTGTTGATGTAGTTGAATGGAGTTGTTGATCTTGTCTTAATGTATTCACTCATTATATTTGAATTGAAAATAGTTCTTTGAGGCCTTGCAATTATTGTTTTCAGTTCTTTGATGGGGAAACCCTAGTGTAAACTTTTTGAGAGTCTTCCAGAGGCTTGTTTTTATTGTTGGTCAATGTTTCTCCTTTTATGTGCCCTTGAAGTGGCAAGTGTTTTGGTATCAGGATTTTGAAAGGGTTGTACGAGAATTGTTGAGACTTTGATTATGTGTTTATAGCGAGATGGGTAATGCCTTGCATGTTTCTTTGTTGTGATCTTATGTTCTTGTTATGTTGTACAACCCTTGGATTTTAGTTTGATGTTTGTTGGGTCTCTAGGGAGAGTGGCTCTTTGTGGGGGCCGGTGCCTCGGGTAAGAGGAAGTGCACAGGAGAACCCACGTAAGAGTAGTTAAACAAGTGATAACCTAAAATTAAAATTTAGGGGATGGGTAGTAAAACACACAAGATAATAAATATTGGATACCTCATCTATGCATTAGGGCTATCATAGACTAATAATAGACTGAGAAGGCCATGGTCGGAAAAGTCGTAATCTCATCTTCATGATAGATTATCGGCTTTGCATGAGCTACCCTATGGTGCCAGTGCCTCAAGTAGGAGGAAGAGCCAGGAGATCCATAGATGGGTGCCGACACTTCAAGTTGGAGGAAGGGCCAGGAGATCCCATGAGAGCTATGCGATGACACTCTCCACTAGACACCCTTGTGCCTTGTTTCTTGTTGCCTTTGGAATCGTGTTCACATGAGTTACCCTATGGTGTCGGCGCCTCAAGTAGGAGGAAGAGCCAGGAGATCCATAGATGGGTGTCGGCGCCTCAAGTTGGAGGAAGGGCCAGGAGATCCCATGAGAGCTATGCGATGACACTCTCCACTTGACACTCATTTGCCTTGTTTCCTTATTGCCTCTGGAATTGTATTCTGTTTATTATTTCAGTTTGATTTGGAAATGTTTCATGATTCTCCTTTGGTTACTTGTTTACTGGTTATTGCTTTGATTAATGTGATGAGATTTATGACTTTAAGTTGTTATGTGGGCTCTTGAATGTTGTTGATTATGTCATTGTAATCCTTGAGTTTTATGATACTTTTGTATGACATTGAGTCTTGTGGTTCCCTGTTTGGATATTCCTGGTTGAGGTCTCTTTCTTGTCAGCTCCCTAGCACAGGGGGTGGGTCTTCGGACCCATGTGGTCGGGTGGAAAGTGCTAAGCACCCTATTGGGTCCCCAGACGAGGATCGAGAGGTGCGTAATTGTGCCACTTACAGAGACTCCAGATTGTACCCGACTTGGCGCTAGCCATGTTACTTTGTACTTATCTTTCTGATGTATCATCTTATCTTGTTATATGGTTTCCGTTCACATTGGGGAACACTTTTGTATCATTGTTATATTTGAACAATGTAATGTATTGTAATGGATGTAATGTATCAGTTAATCTTTGGTAAATTTTGTGTGAATATTGATCCATGGCAGATGTTTTATGCCCCATTGAGTTCTTACGTTGATAATGTCAATCTTTTATATGTTGCATTTACTTAAGTGTATGGTATTCTATTGACGAATTTAGAAGTATGTGTTCTATTGTAATCGTACACGTTGATCATGGTTTATTACATTGACTTCCATTCTTTATCATTGTTGTATGGAATTAAGTTTCGTAATGTATCCTTGTGTACCCCAAGGGACGTAAGTGATTTTGGGTTTGTTTAAATGAATTTTCATGTCATAACTTATTGTGCATTTCATGTATGTTAGTTTTACTTTAAAAAAAAAAATTGTGCGGTAATTGTTGCTTTAGTTGTCCTTTGGGGTTCGCACGACAGGGCGTTACATGTGTGTTGGTGTTCTCTTGAGTTGATCTAAGACATTTTAGCCATTAGGAACGGATCTAGATGAAGGGACTCTATTTGGTTGGGATGATCCTGCAATGGTTACTTTTCCGCCTCTTGTGGTGACTCCACAATCTTCAGCATGGTTGCCTTTGATGGTGATGACCATACAGTCCTCATTTAGGGAGGCAACGACTGTTTCGTACACATGATTTACACTACCCTTCCCTTTCTCATTTTTATTCCCTTTGTTGCCATGATTCAGCATCAGATTCGTGTAGATTTTAAGATCTTGATTGCCTGTAGGTTGTTCCACGTTTATGATTTTCTTGTCAATGAGATCTTGGATGATATTTTTGAGTCTCATGCAACTGTTTGTGGTGTGGCCTTTGATTTTATGAAATTCACATAGTTGATTCTCATTATACCAAGGAGGTTTGACATCGGGTTCTTGGTAATTCTCGAATGTAGGAGGCTTGATGAGTTTTTCATCGATCAACTTTTTCATTATGTTTTCTAGTGGTTCCCCCATAATAGCGTATTTTTGTTTGGGATAACTTTTGCGTTGGGGTGGTCCTCTTTGATCATTGAGGTTATTGATGGTTGGATTGTTGTTGGGTTGGTATGTTGTGTGATGAGTGTTTTGGCGTTGTGATTGGATTTTCAGTGCAGGTGTATGTTGGTGTGGGACACTAATGACCACCTTGGCATCGACGACACCATCATTAGTAATGTTTTTGTTCCTTTCCCACATGTGAGGTTTATCATTGTAATTGGATGGTGGGCAGTTGTTTTGTTGTTCATGGTATGATGTTGATTCCGTGGGTTGGGTCACAAGGGCTCTTTCGATGCTAAGCGCCTTGGAGATCAGTTGATCATATGTGGTGATGCCCTGAACCTTGAGATGAAATGCCAAGCGGCCTTCAAGGTTGGCTATGATGGTGAAAAATTGTTGTTCTTTTGGCATGGTCCACCTGCTCTGATTGGCCTTGGATCACCATCGTTGAAGGAATGACGCAAAAGATTCATTCTTTCCTTGTTTCAGAGCCAAGATTTCTTCGAGACTAACATCCATTGCAATGTTACATGCGTAGTTGTTAATGAATGCATCCCTAATTTCTTGGAATGTTCTAATTCCTAAAGGTAAGTGAGAGAACCATTCTATAGCGGGGCCTACCAAGCTCCTAGGGAATAGTCACATCAGATAAGTATCGTCATATGCGACCTCCATGCAATGAACTTGGAATTCCCTGATGTGATCTTCAGGGTTTCCCATCCCTCGATATTTGTCAAATTTGGGGATTTCAAATCCCTTGGGGAATGGTTTCATGTCTAGGCTCCTATCAAATGGATAGGGACACAAGTTGCTTGGTGTTTTGGTTGTTCGCCCTGATTGAAGGTCGAGCACTTGTTACGAGAGCAACCTGAGTTGTGTCGTCACATCATTTTGATGATTAGGGGGTGGGATGAAAGTGTTTTGGGGTGTTTCAATCATGGGTTGGATGGGTGAGTCGGTTGGTGCGTTGTTCGATGGTATCTGTATGTTCTACTGAGTGAGGTAGGATTCTACCTACTTTTGTATGAACAACGCTTGTTGTTGATCTTATTGTTGTTGCGCTAAGATTTGTGCTTGTTGTTGCGGTGTTGTTGTTCCAACAACGCTTATTGTTGGGCTTGTTGTTGGGCTGCCAATTCTGCTACTTCTTGCTGCTCTTGGTATTGCTTTAGTGCTTGCTGATATGCTTGCAATTGCGCTGCTTATCTTTGTGTAAGAAGTTATGCTTGATATTGAGCTTGTTGTGCCTGATATTGAGATTGTGCTTGTGCTGCTTGTGCTTGTGCGGCTTGTTGCTGCAATAAAAGTTGTGCTTGAGCAGCCCTTTGTGCTTGCAATGCTTGTGCGGCTTGGGCGGCTTCTTGTTGTTGTTGTTGTTGTTGCAATATGCTGGGCTTGCATGGCTTGTTGCGCTTGTAGTGCGGCTTGTGCAGCTTGGGCAGCTTGTGCAACTTGAGCAGCTTGTTGTACGGCTTTTTGTTTTTGCACTTGTTGGTATCCCCTTTGAAAAGTAGCTTGCAATGCCACGTTGGATTGATTTGATGTGGTGGATGTTGGTGGTGGTGGGGGTGGTGGTGGATTTGGAATGGTGGTAGGTGATGATGTTGTGTTGATGTTTTGGGTGTTGGATAGTGGTATTGATGTGATGGTTGGTCCTTGAGAGACCATGCTTTGTGATGTTATGGGGGTGTTTGATGTTGTTGCAATTGTTTGTGCATTTATCATTTGTTGTTGCGATATTAACAAATTTTTTTGGGTGTTTGGTGCAATGCTTTGATTGATGGTTGGGATATAGGTTTGATTGATACTTGGTAGGGGAGGAAGCCCTAAACCAATGAGTGGTGTGGATGATAATGGAAATGGCAGAAGAGGTGGAAAGGTGAGGGGTGTGAGTTGTTGTGAAAATGTCGTGGTGTCGAATAGGCCCCCTGGTCCGAACATATCTCCCTCTTCTTGTGAATTTGTGAGAAGAGGTGTTTGTGGTGTCGCGTGAAAAAATGATGATGATGGATCATGATGGAATGTGAGAGGAACATTCTTGTGTAATGGGTTTTGGGGTATATTTTGTTCCAATGTGGTGTTTGTGTCCAAGTTTTGATTATTAACAAGGGGATGTGATTGAAGAGCATTGAGAAATGTATTTCCCCTATTAAAATTAGGTTGGGTTGGAGCAAATGATGTTGTGATTTGCGGAATTTTTTGCGTAATGTTTTGGGATGGAGGTGTAGATGAAATGGGGATGGTGGATGAGATAGGTGGAAAGGATGTCTCCACTATAGTACTTACATCAAAATCCAAAGGTAACTTAGCCCCTTGTTTTGCTAGTTCAAGCATTTATAATGAAGGGTTGAGTCTCATCATGATGTTGATGATTTTATGATTCTCCGGATTTTGAATCATTTCAGTCATTTCTTCGCGAGACATTCCAAAGGTAAGATCCTCTCCTTGATTTTCTTCTTGTGGATTTTGCGATGATGAGAGGGTCAACAAATTACTTGATTCAGCAGGATTCATTTCTGCGTTTGTTTGGCTAAGATCGCTTGAAGCGGGTGTTTCTTTGTTGGCTTCCATACTCTTCTTGTATTGAGATCTAGTTAGAACCATAAAACAAGGATCAATCTTCGAGAATATGGGAGATGAATCTCTTGATTCTTTGGATCGATCGTTATTTTATGCCCCAAAGTATAAAGTTTTTATGATGCCTTGAGGATCAAAGGTGATGATATGATGATGATGACGTTAGGGGTGGATGATACAGATTTTTTTGGATTTTGAGAAATCTTGAATGAGACACTAGCTTTTAGGACTTGTGGATTTTGATTTTGATTTGATTTTGGATTTTGAGATTTTGTCCTTGATTTTGATTTTAATTTTGATTTGGATTTTGAACAAAAAGACCCTAAGATGTTGGGTGATGATCTAAGGGATAGTTTTGTTCAAAGGATGATGATTTGAACATGTGTGAGGAGAAGGATGCATCTACCCACACCTATTCAAACAAGATGATTGTTTCCCTAAGTATATGAAGAAGGATTCATCTACATACACTAAGCTAGACAAGATGATTTTGATAACTTTGACTAAGTATATGCAAAAGGATACATCTACACATACCTAGCCAAAGGTGTTTTTGATAATGTTTTCAAGGATTTAGTCTCAATGATTTTGATGATTTTGATTTTTCCACAAAGCCTAGTATCAAGGTTGATTTCAAGATTTTCCAAAAGGTGATGATGAGATGATGTTGTTTTGATGTTTTGGAGGATGGATGAAAAAGACTTTGATATGTTTTGATCCTAAGGTGAACCTAAAAAAGGTACACTTTGTTTGCCTAGACCTAGGTATTGAAGGGCATGCAAATGCTTCCTAAAGACCTTTGTAACCAAGAAATGATTTCATTTGAACATTCATTTTCGGATTTCCAATCAATGATTTGTGCTTTGGGATTTGGAGTCTTCAACACATATGAAAGTTCATTTTTCTTAGCTTTGCTTAATGTCTTTATTTTACCAAAAACACTTTCTTTGATTAAGTTTTCAAACTAAGATGTCCAATGTCTTAATTTCTTCAAACCCCACAAGATATGTTATGTGGAAATTTAATGAACTTAAGGCAAGGGTTTTTCTATTGTTTACTTAAGGAGACAAATCGAGATATAATCCAATGTTTAGAGACCTCTAAGGATGTGAATCCCAAGGGAAAGCAATAACATATGGATTGAGTCAATTGTATTTTTCTTCAAAAGGGTTTTAATTTGGATGAGGTTCAAGTGTTTGTTTCCATGATGTTTTTGATCAAGCAATGCATTTTGTAACCCAAGAATAAGTACAATCCTATGGATGTGTAAGACAATATTTGTTGGATTCCCACTTGGACAAGTCTAGCTACGCTTATCTCTAGTGAATGGTTAGATGCTTGACCCCACTGGCTCCCCTCCACGACACTCACTTATATGAGGCAGCCAAGCATCAACACCCATGAAACTCCCATGGCATGTTTTCCATTTCTACTAGAAGACCGTAAAAGTGTGGGGTGGCTTGAGAATGACCGTTCTTGCACCAACAAATAGATTAAAGGATTTTGGAAAATTCTAGCACATGGGTTTTAGTAAGGACTTTCCATTCGTGGAGATTGACCCATACGGCAAGAGTCCCCTTTCGGATCCATCTTGTTGGAATCAACCGCATGATATTGGCGTTTCTTCCAATATCCACATTTATATCCCGGTTGGAAATACTCTTGGCTTTAGAGTGTTACTAGCTGAGTCGTTCCCTTGGGTGAGTACTTTTTCCCCAAGGCAGGACCTCTAGGATAAACAAAAGCGAATGAAGAACAATATTCGTAACTCGATCAATCCTTGTTGGCAACAAGGAGAGAGAATATACGCAACAAAGCCCCCACTCACACTCGCACAATATATTGTTCAATTTTAAGCCCAAATCGAAGTGTGGAGGTGATTGCTTTGTCTTAACCCAAAGTCATGGAAAAGGCCTTTTGATTCTCAAGATCGCTATAAAGTGCAAGAGAAGCACATACATCCTTTTCCAATGCCTTTAGTCTAAGTAGGCCCTCACAAAAAACAAAGCTACACTTGTTCTTTTTAGATCCACAAAGCAATAATGAATTCGTTTTAGAGCACCAAAAGACAAGTGATAAACATTTTGTTCAATTTGTTAATCCAATAAACAAAATCTAGTAAGTTGTGATCCTAAAGTTCATTTTAGCCTTTGCAAGAAATGGAAAATGTCATTTTTAAGCCCAAACGAAAATTAATGTCCTAAGAGGGAGAAGATAACTATTTCTTAAAGAAGTGTTAAAAAAACACTAGAGTGTTTAAAAACACTTTGATTTCATAAGACATAGCCCTCATGCTCCTTTCTTCTATTTCGATTTCCAAGATACAAAGAAGAAAAACCAGTCAGATTATGGAAAAACACAGAAATTAAAAATTAGAAAACAAAAGAAAAATCAGTCATAAATCAAAAGCACGTGCTAAAATTAAATTTTACCTTTTTACTGTCTCCCAGCGTCGCAACTCGTGAAGGCGTCGTAGTTTGTTCTCCCAGCGGTGCCCTCACAGTGCCACTTACCAGTTAGCGGTGCTCTGTGTCGGGATAGAGAGCTCAACTGCCTCACAAATTTTGCCTAGCGTCACAGTTTGTGTCCAGCGTCAGAGTTTAATATTTCTTGAAAATTTCTGCAGGTCGGTGAGTCCAGTGGCGGAGTTTAAAATTCAAAAATTTTGGCGGGATGAGTCCAGCAACGTGGTTTGTGTTTTAAGCGGTGCCATATAGTGATGCTAACGAGCTCGCGGTGCTAAAACAGTGATGCTGACGAGTCCGCGGTGCCAAAATAGCGACACTAAGCTCCCAGCATTGGAATTTCCTGTGTGAAGAAAAACGTAGAAATTTCAAGAAAAGATTAGAAATAATGATATCCAGCCCTCCGTCTAGCGCCAAATGTGTGAACCCCAAATTTGGTACCTGCAAAACAAGAAGAATAAACACCTCAAGTTAGATATTGCAAGCCAAAACAAGGATTCCCTATGAAATCCATTTACAAATTCAAAATAGGAAAGAAAACAATGAACACAATATAAATGACAAAACTAGATTGAATCCTAATTTAAATGTGCAAACTCATGATCCCATGGGGGAATTGGTGCCAATTTGATGTGAAAATTAGCCCTTTCCCAATTCCTAAGATTGCAAGTTTTGAATGTTGAAGAGATTGATCCAATTTGTTGATGAAGAATGAAGACTCCAAGCCAAAAATCTACAAAACCTAGCTATGACTCAATGATAATGAATGGAATTCAAGAGATATTTGAGCATGGCAACTTTGCTTGGATTGTGGACGATGAAATGAGGGTATGAGCTCTTTATTTATAGAATTCCAAGATGGATGAATGTCCAAATTTGAGTAATGTGGGACTAACATTCATCCAATGATATGGTGCCACTTGTCAAGCTATGAATGGATGATGGATGTGCAAGATTTGGAGTTTGTGCCAATAAATGCATAATATTTGAATTTCAAATTTGTTGAAATGACATGTAAGAGGGAAGGGAAAATGCAATAAATTCCACTTGGCTCAAGGCAAAGGACATGTAAGATGAATTTATTGCCTTGTTGGATGTACATGTTGACTTGGAATTTTTTGAATTCAAATTGAGAGAATATTCCAAAAGATGCCTTGTGAGGAAAATAGAGATTTAATAAATGAATTAAATCTATTTTCATGTGCAACTTGCATTATCTAGAGGATATGACATGAGATGAGATTAAATTAATCAAGGGTTAATTAATTTAACAGGAGATTAGATGGTGTGACCTATTTGACTCAAATTTATGGATTTATTTAAATAAAATAAGAGAGGAATATGACAGGAGATTAATTAAATAAGGATTTTGATTTATTTAATTAAAAGAGATGGTGTTAGATTAAATCAAATAAGGTTTTAATTTATTTGATTTAATGGATATACTTTAGAGATTTAATCAAATAAATTGATTATTTAATTAAATAAGGATAATTAGATCAGATGGATTGATTTAATTAACAAGAGAACATGACTTAAATAGACAAAATGATTTATTTAATTAAGAGAAGACTATTGATGAATTTAATCCGATAAGGGAATTTGATTAAATGGTTAGACCGAAGGATGATTCAGGAAGAAACAATGTTAGTAAGTCAGGATCAGATGCACAATGTCAATCAGTATATTTTATGTGTCTACAACTAAATCTCCTATACAGTTTTTACGAACCTTTTAAATATATATATATATATATATATATTTGAGGTTTTAACATATTGTTTGCTTTATATGAATTTGTAGGATATAGTAGATCAAGCATTTGGATCTTCTCAATTGACAGTTATGCTACCCATTGAACAAAATGTGCTAGTAGATTCACATGATCATCTGGTAATTTATGCATACTAAAAATAATTTTTACTGTGTTTACTAGATATTTAATTAAATTTATTTTTATCTAAAATTTAATATTTTCAAGTTTAAATATGTTTAATTATATCAAAAAATTTAAATAACTCTAAATCTAATTTCAAATTTCTTGTACTCTTTTACAGCATGATGCAGGTACATCTAGTTGACATGGAACACAGAGGAGACTTGATATGACTGATCAACCTAATAGTTAGATTGTTCTAAATTTTATGGACTATAGATCTCTAGTTTTATTTAAATATGTGTTGGACTTGACATATAAATTTTATAGACTATCTATCTCTAATTTTATTTTGAACATGTTATTATCATATTTATGTTTATTTATATCAATTGACTTAATATGATGATTATTTATGCAATTAATTATGATCGTGTTATGTTCATTTTGATGATTATATGCACTCATGTATGTATAGATATAAATTATCTAATTTTTAAGTAATACATGCACTAAATAAATTCTTATCTAGAATCAAATTTCATATATATAATTTATCATGTGGTTAGGTGACAAATTAAAACATTCCTTAAATAGTTTACATAATATACATAATAAATTAAGGGTAGGTAATTTTAACTATTTTCCAATTCTAGCAAATATTTGAATCAATAAACAAAAATCTATCTCCTTGTATGTATAAAATGTATAATCTAGATACAATTGAACAATTATATACAATGTGGTAAATACAAGACATGAAATGTATAATCTATAAAATTGGAACAAGATATTTAAAAAGTGACTAATAAGCTCATTGAAGTTCATACATCGAACAAACATATATAATGTATATTGATGTTTAATACAACTATATAACATGATGAAACATATATGTGCATGTAGATACAATTAAAGCTTATCAACTTTTAGGTGAAGACCAAAAATTGATATTTACATAGTCTCTTGATAAAATAATTTTTCAGTGACAATCACATGGTAGACAGACTTGATGAGAACTTGCAAAAATAATTAATGTAAGTAAAGTAATTATAATTTTTATGAGTCATTTAAGTAAAAAATTCATTCGAGAAAAGAACAATATACAGTAAATTTCATTCAAATTCAAATGATGTTTTCCATAGGATGGATTAAGGGGACCTAAGAGGATATATAGCTTAAGGGGGGTCTTAAGAGAATGCCTTAAGTGGAGTTAAGATGATGGCTTAAGAGGATGCATGTCATGAACCCTAGGATATGGCTTAATGGGTCCTAAGAGGATGGCTTAAGGGGAATTATGAGAGTGACTTAAGGGATGCAAGATTGTGGATTAAGGGTATGTAAGAGGATATGACTTAAGGTTCCTTTAAGAGGATGGCTTAAGGGGATGAAAGAGGGTGGATTAAGGGGAGTTGATAGAATGAAGGGATGTAAGAGGGTGGATTAAGGGGAGTTGATAGAATGACTTAAAGGGATGTAAGAGAGTGGATTAAGGGGATGCAAGAGGGTGGATTAAGGGGAGTTGATAGAATGACTTGAAGAGATGTAAGAGGGTGGATTAAGGGGAGTTGATAGAATGACTTAAAGGGATGTAAGAGAGTGAATTAAGGGGATGCAAGAGGGTGGATTAAGGAAAGATGATAGAATGACTTGAAGGGATGTAAGAGGGTGGATTAAGGGGAGTTGATAGAATGATTTAAAGGGATGTAATATAGTGGATTAAGGGGATGCATGTCATGAACCTTACGATATGGCTTAACAGGCCCTAAGAGGATGGCTTAAGGGGAATTATGAGAGTGACTTAAGGGATGCAAGATTGTGGATTAAGGGGAGTTGACAGAATGACTTTAAACCCTAAATAAATATAGCTTAGGATCTAAATCCTAGGAGATGAAGCCTAAACCCTTAAAACCCATATAGATTTTTTATTCTAAGCATCTCATGAACCCTAGAAACCTTAAACCCTAAACCGTATGACCTAGAGACTAGGAGATGAACCCTAAACCATTAACCCATGTAGATTTGCTATTCTAAGCATCTCATGAAGCCTAGACAGACTTAAGGGGATGCAAGTAGATGGATTAAGGGGTCCTAAGAGGATGGCTTAAGGGGTGTTGAGAGAGTGACTTAAGGGGATGCAAGTGGATGGATTAAGGGTAGATATATGAGGATATGGATTAAGGGGTCCTAAGAGGATGGATTAAGGGGTGTTGAAAGAGTGACTTAAGGGGATGCAAGTGGATGGATTAAGGGAAGATATAGGAGGATATGGATTAAGGGGTCCTAAGAGGATAGCTTAAGGGGTGTTGAGAGAGTGACTTAAGGGGATGCAAGTGGATGGATTAAGGGGTCTCTAGAGGACAAGAAGGTGGAGAGAGTGACTTATGGGGATGTGGATGGATATGGGTAGATATAATGAAAGATATGGATGGAAATGCAGAGGATAGCAGTGAAGGGATGGATGGATGGTAGATATAATGGATATGGATATAAGAGGATATGGAAGGGAAGGAGAGAGGGGATGGGTGGATGGATATGGATATGGAGGACAGTGGATATGGCGGTGAGGATAGATATGCTGAGAGAGTGACCTAAGGGATGCAAGTGGATGGATTGGTTAGTAGATATACCTATAGATATGGATTAAGGGGTCCTAAGAGGATGTCTTAAGGGTGCTGAGAGAGTGACTTAAGGGGATACAAGTGGATGGATTAAGGGTAGATATACGAGGATATGGATTAAGGGGTCCTAAGAGGATAGCTTAAGGGGTGTTGAGAGAGTGACTTAAGGGGATGCAAGTGGATGGATTAAGGGTAGATAAATGAGCATATGGATTAAGGGGTCCTAATAGAATGACTTAAGGGGAATTAATAGAGAGACTTAAGGGGATGCAAGAGGATGGATTAATGGTGCATAAGAGGATGGCTTAAGGGGTTTTAAGAGAATGGCTTAAGGGGATATGAAATCAATTATAAATTTTTTATAAAATGACAATGAATTAAATTTATTTTTATGTTTATACTATCAATTAAATGTATCTAGAACTATATATAGTTACCTGTCTCTAGATTCGAATTCCATTCTAATATATGTGCATCTCCTCTCTTTTTTGTAAAGCATCTAATTTTGGGAGACTTGAAACAAAAAATGATATAAAAATTTAATTAGGAAATGACTAAAGAAAAATATATATATCAATTAAATATATATACAACTATATACTTACCAATATTTATTTACTTCATTATACCATTTGCATCCTCTCTTTTTTGTAATGCATCTATGATTGTCTCATGATCATCCATTGAAAGTGTCCATAAAACTTTATTAGTAGGCCTCCCTTGATATCTAACTAGTTTTATATTGGTTGCCAAAATCAAATGTGAATAATGTATAATCTTCTTGTGTCTTTCATAATCTTCAAATGCAAGCAAGCCATTCTTTCTTATCAAATATTTTTGAAGCCAGGTGCCATCAACAACCACTGAACCAGTTGGATACTCAAAGTTGTCATCATCCACTCTAGGATGTACCAACTTATGTTTTCTCTCAACACATCTAGCCAACCAGTACTTCGTCTTCTCTTCATTCCCCTCAGGTGCAACAACAACATACACATGTCCTGTAAAAATAAATAAAAAATTCAATAAAGAGTGACTTATATTTAATTCACATATAAACATGCATACATATAAAATTCAACTCAATAAATAATGTACCTTCTTGTACAAGATCTGAAACATGATCATAATCATCTAATGCGAACACTTGACTATCTTCAATTGTCATTCCATGTTGAACATGTGTCGATGTAGGTGTTAAGGCTCTTTGTTGCCATTGTTTGACCCATTCTGTATTTTTGCATGCCTCCCAATCACCCGCAATACAAAATTGACAAACGAATGCCAACTCCCTTGTCCATATTGTCCATGTGTTTGCATTCGAACTCTTAAACGAATGCCATTTTGTAGATCCATTAATTATTTCACAATCTTGTCAAGAAAAAATATCATTTTCTTCAACTAACCAAAAGAAGAGTCAAATTATTGAGCTCTCACTTGTTCTTGTAGATAATTTGGTATTGCACCAATCTACAATTGCACGTGCATATCTAAATTTCACAGCATCCTCAAATTTTAGTTTCTCTCTAGCAAGAGCTCTTTTCACACATGCACCTGCTCCATCATGTTCTCCCTTACCATGACTAGCTTCAAAAAAACTCCATATGTGTTGGATATTATTTTCCTTATGAACTCTACATAACCAACAAAAAATTCTAACATTTTTGAATTGACCCATGCAATTATCTGACCATATGAGATGTTCTAGCATTTGAATTCCTCTCTCTTTTAAATTTTTATAAAATATATCAAAACAATATTGAACAAACTTAGATGAATGCAATCGATTATCACTTACATAAAAATGGTACTCTCTCAAAAAAATTCTATTATCTTCTGTACTATCATCTGCATGTCTATAAACAATGTGAACAAATATAGCTACTTGAGTGGAATTATAATACTGTGATTGAATTTCTTCTTGTGGAGCAAGAGTGTAATTTTTAGCAAAATCAACAACTGACAATATAGTTCCAATTGGGAATGTGTTTTTACATAAATGGAATTGATTATCAAGCCAATGAGAATACTGAGAGTGTTGAACATATTTGGGTACAATCTTATCTTTAAATTCATTAATAAATGCATGCACACTAAATTTTTCCACAATTAGCTCAACATTTTCTAGTTTTTCCATCCTTTAAAGAATACTCAACATTTTTAAATTTTTTTACATCCACTAATTGTTGTCCAAATTCATCTAAACTACTTTCGTGAATACATTATCCTAATAATGAAAAGTTACCACATCTATTACATTCTCCAAAAATACATGCTTTTAAATAAAATAAGTTTCCATTAGAGGGTTCACAAAACAAACCTGCTATAAAATCTTTGATTCTTTCAGGTGGCATATTAATACCACAAATGTCCTACATAATTTGGTTAGCATGCAAAGTGCATCGTATATATCAAAAACTATTATAATAATAACGATTTTGTACATGAGTCTTACAACAACAAGAGATTCATTTCTTATTAATTCTAACATACCAAGGTTTACACTTTTTGAATGATCTTTGACTTATGTTAATATTCAATGGTAAGATTGAAGCATCTAATTTTTTTTATATAATTTAGTTTGAGTCATATCTAAGAGATTCTTTGGATGAGGTTCACAAAATTTGGAACCCACCCTTAATTTTAAGACATCTCTAATGTTAGGTGATCTACTCTTGTATTATCATGCCAAAAAAAAATGATTAAAGATTTAATTTCATTAGTTAATTTCATGTCTGATCTTGAGAGTCTACCACTAAAACTCCAACATTGATTAATTGGATCATTTTCAATACTTTGTTTTCTTTTAGCAGCTCTTATCAAAGTTCTAGGATTTACTTATATACATTTACTAATATTACTTAACATTCTTTTATTTGAAGTTGCTTTATCAACTAGAGCAGTTGTTATTGCACGACGAGCCACATTCTTATCTTTTGATTGACTTTTCTTACCTATAAAATCAATAGCATTAGCAACACTAGATATGACTTGTTCTATTGAATCATCTTTCTTTTTTGGTTTTACAAAAACACCTAATTTTTTCATCACTATTCTCATTTTTGGCATTATCATCAATTGCACCATGAGTTGACATTGGAATCCTAATTTCTTTCTATAAAAAAACATTTTATATATTCTATTTCCATAAGTTCTAATTTGTCTCCAAGAAACTTTACCACGAAGTTTATCTAGCACATCTCTTTCAATTGTAAAAAAAACATTTTCAGGTTCATCCATACAAGGGGTCTCATTTTCATTCACACAAGGGGTTTCATTTTCATTTTCAAATGTAAAAGGGATTTCATTCACATTTTCATCAATATGAGGGATTTAATTCTCATTTGCATTATCATAAGATATAATTTCATCATTTTTTTGTTTTTGTATTGTTTCAACCCTAGAATTATTGATATCATCAATGGTGTATCCAACTTCATCTAAACAAGCAATATCAATATTATCAAAACTTGGGTTTGAACACATACCTAGATAGATTGTATGAATAGGTGCATTTTCCATATCATTGGGAGGTGGATTTGAAGACATACCCGAAGTTTTTTGCATAGGTATTATTTCCATATCATTCAAAGTTGAAGTTGAAGGCATAGTTGGGTTTGTCTCCATAATTGTATTTTCTTCCATATTCACCATCTCCACATTTGCATCATCTACATTCATTTCATCATTCATGGCTTCCTCTTCAACATTCTTCGATCTAGATACTTGCAAATTTTTCATTTGACAAATCCTTTCTCTTCTATCCCTTTGTCTTTTTGCCTCCATATCTTTATTTGCTTGAATTTCTTCGGGTGTCATTAACTTTCTACATTTTTTTCTTTGTCTTTGCTTATCACCCATGGTTACCATACCCTCTTTGATGACAATTTTTTTTATTCAAGTAACCTATTTTCAAATTGCTATCTCCTTCAAATATTCAAATAAAACTACGTAGTATGAAGATCATTTTATTCTTTAAACTTTGAAGTACAAAAACATCATGAATGCATCCAAAAAATCACTTTTTCCAAATCTTCTTGTAAAAATATCTTGTACTTGATTCGACTTCAAAAAATTCAACCTGCACTTTGTCTCTTCCAACAATTTGAATAGAATATGCCCTGCACAAGACAAATTTGTAATAAAAAACATAGAAAATGGCACTTTCAGACCATAGTGCAGAAAAGGAATGTTGCAGAAAAAACATGTTTTATTAGTATTTACCAAATTAGGAAAACACGGCTATATCAGAAACACGTATGTGTTATGAAATGCATACGCGTTCTATTTTAGGAATGTCTACGCGTTACATAACGCATATGCGTTACCTTTACCCAACTGGTCAATAGATAACGCGTATGCGTTAAGAAACGCGTACGCGTTTCTTTTAAATAACACACACGAATTTTAGTAATACGTACGCATTATTTAAAAATTGAATTCCCAACCCACATGCAACCTTGGTTTTAGGCTTGGCAATCTGAGCCTTAGCTTTTGACCTGCAACTAAAAAACTAAGGCAGATTGAAGAAGAATGTCCAACTTTGGCAATATGGCTGATGGATTTTTTTTTTTAATCAATCTATAAAATTAAAACCAATTAGAGAAAACAATGTCTACTTTCCAAATATATAATTTTTATTAAGATTGTATAATTTTTTCTATTTTTTAATTAATTTATAAGCAAACTAGTCTTTAAACTTGAAATATCAGGCTTTTTTTGTTTTTAATAACTTTTTTTGGTTAAGTTTCTTGTAAAAAAAATTATATGGCATCAAACTTCAGACAATTCTCTACGCAATTAAAAAAAAATATTCAAAAAATGTTTATTTTAGGTCCAATTATATTGTCTGTACACATTGATTTTTAAAAACAACAATTAAGGCCAATGAAAATTCAATAAAAAAAAGTTATTCAACAAAAAATTACAAAAAAAATTCCACATCAATCTTGATGGTGTTATCTCTCTTTTCCCAAAAGGAATTAGCAAAATACTTTTATTTGGGTCAAGAAGTGGTGTCTGTACACGTGCTTGGTATGGTAAAAAAATAGGGACTTTTAAAAAGTGGCTTTTATAGATCCCTATCAAAATTTAATTTCTATAATCTGGGTATTTGAATAATTTACATATTGGGAAAATAGATTCAAAATTATAAATTTTATATTATTGACTTTTTTCAAGATTTATTGTGTAAGTGCCTCAAATTTTCAGTCCAAGTGTGACAAATTCTAAAAAACAGCAAAAACACTTCCACTTTTTGAGCTTTTTGTGTATCCAACTTCTTGCATCAACCCGAGTGTTCCCAAAGATCTTTTTAATTTTTTCTAAACATTCATCTGATCAATATTCTAATTAAATGTTGTATAGAAATTAGGGTTGGCCAACCCAACCAAATCGGGGAAATTACAATCCTCCCATCCTAGAGATTGCTTGTTCTCAAGCAATCCATACTTGCATACCAAAATTGAATGCCAAGAACCCATATCAACCTCAGAATCATTGTTTTACTACTTCGCTACGCAACTCTAATATAAATATATCTTTCCAAACTCCATCATCAATCTTGTCAAACTTGGAATAAGGGAGTGTGAATGTTTCTTAGCCCACCTCCATGTATTCGAAGTGCATAATCATGGGGCTTTATAAAATGTGTGTTGTTGTTCAACTCAAATTATGTATTGTAAATTATTCTTATAAAATAATATAAAAATATAGTTCTTTTCCTCATTCAAATTTTCTACTCAAATTAATCTTTTTCTTAATAAACATACAATACATAGCCAAAAAATCGACAAACTTGATTCTTCATTCTTTTACTCTAGGGCTATAAAACTAAATAAAGAAAACATCAATTATTCTACTCTAAAACTAACAAGCTATTCTAATTGAAATAACTAAAATAAATAATCTTCATACTAAGGAATCAATGATCTTAGATGCTAGAGACTAATGGTGTTGCGGCAATAATGTTATGATAGACCTAGCTTTCTCTTCTCTTTCTATAAATTCTCTAATAGAAGTGTATATGTTAGGTATAAAATAAAAGAAAATTGATATAAAGAGCACCAAAGACAAAATAAAATACTATTATGAAATTTGAAGTTATTAATAACTAAACAAAAAATAGAGAGGTTATATAGTGATGGTAAATGAAAATTGTTGACAACTTTAACAAAGATAGTATTTATCTCATGCAACAACCAAGATAATGAAGTAACAAAATTTCATCTATTAATGATCTCAAAATTATAGATGGTTTTGGACCAATATTCTATACAATAACATTAATAAAATGAAAGACATGGTGTATATCATTAATATTCATGAATCTTTTTGAATTAGATGCATACAACATTGAGAAATAGTTTGAAATCCATACTGTGTAACATTTCAAAATTCTTTGCAAAAAGGATTAAAAAACACCTGACCAGAATAAGATTGGTTCAAAATGTAGCTGATTATTTTGGATCAAACAGATCCAACTAGACAATTTTTAAGAAGATCTATAATTCCTTTTCTTAAATCCTCATTCCAAAGAATGCCCTAGAAAACACAAGGATGCTTTTTAACCAATTTTATATATAGGATCATTACTAAAACAATAGATAGGTTATGTATGGTGACTATTGATGAATCATTAGAATTAGATTCAAATAACTTAAGACATAGTCCAAAATCCCTATTCTATAATTTTTCAGTATTGTTGGAAAATGGATTAAAAAACCTCACCAAGGTAATATTCTCTCAAAATACATATGATTGTTTGCAATAATGGATAACTGGTAAATTTCAATGTTGAACTCAATTTGAACCTTCATTTCACTCACAGGAAGGATTGGTTCATTGACTACACAACTTGTTCAGACTCAATGATCTTTGGTGGCGGTGAGGAGTATACAGTGGTTGGTAAAGTTAATTTCCAATTCACATCTAGAGGAAAAAATCTTCTTTTCCTCAATGTATACTATGTACTAGGAATGGAGCTCAATTTTCTCTCAGTGGGTTAGATTATGCACCATTGTCGTAAGTTGGACATCATCTTCAGCACATACAAGTGCCACATAGTTGATAAGGAGTCAAAGCAGATAGCAGTTGGCATTGAAGACCATGGTTTGCGTCGGCTAGTTGACACTGGAGAGGTTTAGGAGCATGCATTGGCAGCCAAGAGTTCATCTACAATCAATACTCTATGGCATCAACATTATGGGCATCTCAACCTATCCTATCTCTCTTAGCTGGCTCGAGAGCATATGGTGGACAATTTACCTAACACCTTGCAGTAGATTTAGGGTGTTTGCGGTACCTGCCAGGCAGGGAAGCAACATAGATCTTCGTTCTCAAAAGGACAGGCTTGGAGAGCTCATAGGGTCCTTCAACTGGTTCATATAGATGCATATGGACCAATGAATACCTCATCAATCATGGGTGCCAAGTATTTTCTATTATTTTTAGATGATTATAAGTAGGAAAATGTGGGTGTTTTTCCTAAAAGCAAAATTAGAGGTGTTTACACAATTTTAGAAGTTCAAATTATTAGTGGAAAAAGAGTAGTTGTTCTTTGGTCACTCTTAGGTCTGATAATGGGGGTGAATTCTTCTCACACGAATTCATGAACCTTTGTGCTAAACATGGTATCAAAAGATAGTACACCACACCTTACACTCTATATCAAAATGGAGTTGTTGAGAGACAAAATCAAACTATTACAGAGATGGCCCAATGTATGATGGAGAATAGGAATGTTCCCAGGAGGTTTTGGGCTGAGGTAATTTATACTACTGTTTATCTTCTCAACAAGTCTCCGACATAGGCAAGTGAAGGAGAAGACCCCAGAGGAAGCATGGTCTAGGAGGAAACCAAAGGTGATTCATTTGAATATTTTTGGTTAAAAAACATATGTTTAGATTCTAGATGCTAAGAGAACCAAACTGGACTCCGAGAGTCAGAAGTTAATGCTTACAGGGTACAATGATAATCATAAAGCCTATTTGTTGATTGATGTGCACAATGACCGCTTGACATTCAGTAGGGATGTGGTGATTGATGAAAAGTTGGGTCTTGTCAGGTCTCTTTTAACATTGAGAGTACCACAGATAAGCTTTTGAAGGCTAAGGAATTGGGTATTAATCTTCCATTAGTTACACCTAAAGGGGCGAACTATGATGATTTTGAACATGTGGAATCCCCTAAGCACATACCACCAACAATACCAGATGATATTCTTCAAGAGAACTTGGAAGAGCATCCAGATGATATAGTACCAGATGGTCTACGACATGATACCCATGTTGATTTGGATAGACAAGGTTAGACAATGAGAGCTAAGTGGTGGGAAAAATTCATTGGTGATGTTTGAGATGATGAACTACTTGAGGGTGATCATCTAGAGGCAAGAGCATACATAACACTATTAATTTTTCTCTTATAGCTAACATTCAGGGTGTTTACGAATCACAAGACTTTGCAGAGGTGATAGGTAAACCTAAATGGGAAAAGGCCATGGATGTCTTTTGAAAAATAAGACTTCCAGGTCCTTTCAAATCTTCCTCCAGGGAAGAAACTCATTAGCTACAAATGGGTGTACAAAGTCAAGTTCAAAGTTGATGGGACACTTGACAAATATAAAGCATGATTGGTGGCTAAAGGGTTCTCGTAGAGAGCAAGTATTGATTATGAGAAGACCTTTTCTCCTACAACAAAGATGAGCACCATTCAGTTAGTTCTATCCATGGCAACATAGTTTGGTTGGAAAGTCCATCAAATGGACGTCAAGAGTGCCTTCCTCAATGGTGACTTAGAGGAAGAAGTGTACATGACACAACCTCAGGGTTTTTAGTTTACAGGAAAGGAGCATCAGTTTTGCAGACTGACAAAATCCCTTTATGGCTTGAAGAAGGCACCTAGGGCATGGTACATCAAGCTTGACAAGTATTTGGGGCAATAGGGATTCCACGATAGTGTTTTAGATCCGAATCTATATGTCAAGAGAATAGGAAATAACATCACCCTTCTTGTCATATATGTGGATGATATCATCATTACAGGTAGTGAGGAGCATTTGATTAAGCAAATCAAATGTAATTTGTGTCACACTTTTGACATGACAGACTTGGGCCTCATACATTATTGCCTAGGTGTAGAGGTTTGGAAAATAGGTGGTGGTATTTTTATTTCATAGTCTAAATATGCTAGGAGTTTGCTAGACAAGTTCAGAATGACAAATTGCAAAATTACGTCTACACCCATGGAGAAAGGGTTGAAGCTTTCAGCCAACACAGACTCAAAGGTGATCGATGAGTTAGTTTTCAGGTAACTAGTGGGTAGGCTTATCTGTCTTATAGCCACTAGACCTGATTTGAGTTATGTTGCAAGTTACATTTCATGTTTTATGATAGCCCCAAAGGTAGAACATTGGGTTGCATCGAAGTGGGTACTGAGATATGTGAAAGGGACACTTGACTTTGGCATTTTGTATATCAGAATCAAAGATCCTAGGCTAGTTGGGTTCACAGATTCAGATTGGGCAGGTTCAGTTGATAATAAGAAGTCCACTTTTGTGTATGTTTTCAATCTTGGCATGGGTGGAGTCACATGGACTAGTAAGAATCAGTAGGCAATAGCTCTTTACTCAACTGATGCAGAATATCAAGGAACCATCAAAGCAACATGTGAGATAGTATGGCTTCGAAGGATGCTTTCAAACATGCAGATGTCTCAAGCAAGGCCTTCATGCTTATTTTGTGACAATCAAGGGGTGCTGAAGCTTGCCAAGAATCCAGTCTTCCATGAGCGTACCAAGCATGTAGAGCTTAATTTCCATTTTATACGACAACTTGTAGAAGATGGATCTGTAATGTTGCAGTATTGTCTCATTGATGACCAATCTATAGACATTCTAATCAAGTCTTTGAATCCTAGCAAGTTTGTAAAATTTTGGGATAAGCTCGGTGTAGTTAATAGATTGACCATTAAGGGAGGGTATTAAAATAATATTGTTATATTTGGTTTAATGGTCAAATAAGATATTAGAATATATTTTAAGTATATTCTTTTATTCTTTTAGCTACCCTCTCAGTTAACTTTTAGTTAGCTTTCATTTACTTTCAATTAAGCCTTCAATAATCTTTCATTAGTCTTGCTATTATTAGCTCTTTGTAGTTCTATATAAGAATGTTTTTGCTTCTTATTTTATCAGTCAATTATCTTGACAATAATTCTGTGTGTTCATAATTATTTTACTCCAAACAAAAATCAGTTTTGATACCCAAATTAAGCAGCATTGCCAAAAGGAGACCCCACTAGTGGAGGAAAGAGTAGTGCCTTAAAAAATGTATTATTATATGATGCAAAATTTGAGGCTATACATTATTGGGTTGTTCAATATTTAGTCATTATTAGAGATTGGGACTTTTTTCAAAAAATACGAATTCTCAACAGTCATGATTAGAAATCAAACAATTCGTCAACAGTCTGTGAATTGACATCAACAGTCTGGGATTGCAAATAAACTAGAAGATGAATGTATACATTTTGTAAATATTTTCATGAGTTATGTGGGGATGCATCCCTTGTCTTCTGAGGTTGTCATGTGTAATATGTTAATGTGGCATTTAATTTTTTTATGCTTTTATCATGCAAAGATTTTCATCCTGTCACATTGAAATAGCATTTGTATATCTTTCAAATCTCTCCCAACAATATTTATTGAAAGATGCCATGTTTTTTACATTTGTATTTTCTACATCAAATTTTCATGACAGTATTTGTGGATTTGCATGGATATAGAATATGAATTGCAAAAATGAATATTCTTTACACGGGACAAACCCAATGTTTTATCTTTGTCCACTCAAGTGAATGGAAACTTCATTGGTTATTTTGCAGGTTGAGCCAGCTGTTGGTGTTGCAATGCTAGCATGGAATTGTTATCTCAAGGAAAGGTTAGAAAGTAGTACACCAAAACTCAAATGAGACAAGATTATTTATTAGAGGGTTGTAACATTAATTTGTAACTTAAGAAATTGATATTGAATAAAATTAATGTTAAATCTATTGCTCTCAAAGGTAGCCAGTGATATTTTTAGTTGATAACGTTACTCATTTTTTGTATTGTGAGACTGGTATTCATGACATTCTAGTTTTAACCTAAAGAATTGTGACAAATTGTAATTTTTTTACATTCTTTTTAACTTCTTGATCTTTGAAGTTTTACTTGTTTTATTATTTATAATTTAAGTTTTCTTTATAGTTCTATTTATAAACATTTTTCTCATGTATTATTCATATAAAACCAAAGTTGTACCATACAATAAAAAATTAAATTAAGCCATACAAATGTTGTCTTAGTAAATGTTGTGCAAGATTCAATCTGATTAAACAAAAGATGACTCAAATCGGTTTTTGCATGAGACAATGTCACTTGTAATAGATGTGAAGTTAGTCTTTCTTATAAATAAATGGCACAAATATTCTACTAGATAATGGCTAGATAAGCGTGGCATATTTCAGAATTTTAGTATTTAAAGGAGATTTCATTTTACACGTAACAAGACCATCAATAAAGAAAAGCATCTTAAGTACTACACTTTTCATGTCTATGTTGACAAATTAAAAAATCCACAATAAGTGCTAAAGTTTAAATTTGTGATTAGCTATCCCAATTGAATTTGAGGGTTGTACTTACATCCTGTTTTATAGGAATGAAAAAGGAACAAACTAATATAGTAAACATAGATATGACACAGATATGAAGTACCTGCAATAATTTTATGCAATTTATTATAATGAGCAACATATAGTTTAACCTAGAAAAATTACACATTAGAGAACAATTTTGTTGCTAAGCCTATGCTACCTAGAAAATGTATTATTAATTATAAGATGTACAGGTATTGGAAAATCTGAATAAAAGTCCTTGCAAGTATGTAGAGGGAATGTAGCTAAGAGTTCAATAATATAATCTATCCAATCCATTGCAAGCATTGAAAAATGCATGCCAATACACCTGTCCAAGAAGCAAATGGTTACAATTATCCCACACTATGTAATCAATGATATAAATATAAACTACAAAAATCTATAACTTGTTCGAAAGCACTTGTTTTAGGCTTTTAGCCATAGCAGCAAGATAAAATGCTTTGGTAGACATGAATGAAAAATGTGGTAGCATAGACAAGGCAATGAACTGTTTGAAAAAATGCCTCAAAGAAATGTGGTCTCGTGGTGATGGAATGCCATGATAACCATAGACATTATCATGGCATTCCATCACCATGAGACCACATTTCTTTAAGGCATTTTTTCAAACAGTTCATTTCCTTGTCTATGCTGCCACTTTTTTCATACATGTCTTCCAAAGTATTTTACAACCAAATGCAATTGGCAGCTACTGCTAGTTATTAGTTATGCAATGTGAAGTAATGCTTTGAGTTTGAAAGATGTGCAATGCAATGTAATCAGTGATATGAATATCAACTACAAAAATCTATTTCTTACAACCAAATGCAATTGACAGTTTCTCCTACTTATTAGTTATGCAATGTGAAGTAATGCTTTGAGTTTGAAAGATTTGCAATGCAATGTAATCAATGATATGAATATAAACTACAAAGATCTATTTTTTACAACCGAATGCAATTGGTAGCTGCTCCTACTTATTAGTTATGCAATGTGAAGTAATGCTTTGAGTTTGAAAGATGTGCAATGCAATGTAATCATCAATATGAATATAAACTACAAAAATCTATAACTTGTTTGAAAGCACCTGTTTTTAGGATTTTAGCCATAGCAGCAAGATAAAATGCTTTGGTAGACATGTATGAAAAATGTTGTAGCATAGACAAGTGAATTGTTTAAAAAAATGGCTCAAAGAAATGTGGTCTCGTGGTGATGGAATGGCTATGGCTTGTCATGACATTCCATCACCATGAGACCACATTTCTTTGAGCCATTTTTTTAAACAGTTCACTGCCTTATCTATGCTACCACATTTTTCATACATGTCTACCAAAGCATTTTACAACTGAATGCAATTGGCAGCTGCTCCTAGTTATTAGTTATGCAATATGAAGTAATGCTTTGAGTTTGAAAGATCATGTGCAATGCAATGTAATAAGTGATATGAGTATAAACTACAAAATCTACTTTTTACAACCAAACACAATTGGTAGTTGCTCCTAGTTATTAGTTATGCAATGTGAATTAATGCTTTGAGTTTGAAATATGTGCAATGCAATGTAATCGGTGATATGAAGATAAACTACAAAAATCTATTTTTTACAAGTAAATGTAATTGGCAATTGCTCCTAGTTATTAGTTATGCAATGTGAAGTAATGCTTTGAGTTTAAAAGATGTGCAATGCAATGTAATCAATGATATGAATATAAACTACATAAATCTATTTTTTACAAGAAAATGCAATTGGCAGCTGCTCCTAGTTATAATTTAAGCAATGTGAAGTAATGTTTTGAGTTTGAAATATGTGCAATGCAATGTAATTGGCGATATGAATATAAACTACAAAAATCTATTTTTTACAATTAGAAATGTGGTCTCATAGACAAGGAAAGAATCATAGAAAGGAGCACAACAACAAAGACAAATATAGGGTTTTCCTTCTTTCAATCATAAGGTTTTCCCTTCTTGCTAAAGAACCACATCAAATTTGATGTACATGAATTACATAAAAGGACATCAAGTAACTTGAAGAGGTGTGATACATAGTGTAAGTTTGAGTTTTAGTCTAAGATACAAATATGAAGTCATTTTAAAAACTGGGAAATAATGTAATTAAAAAAATTGAAAATTTATAATATATATGTGCATACTTAACTTTATAATGTATCAATTTAACATGACTTTACAAATTCAATGTACATGCTTATAAATGAATCCAATGAAACATCTAGGTCTACTCTACTCTTTGTTGTATCAAGTATTGCCTCATGATCAGACTCATGCACCTTCCACAAGTTCTTGTTCGTAGGTCTACCGCGATATTTGATCAAATGAACATTGGCTGCTACGACAAGGTTGGAATAGTGAAGAATCTTCCAATTCATGTCAAAGTCCTTAAACAACCAAACTGGATCATTCTTAACTGGGTACCTTCTAATCCATGTTCCAGTAACATCCACTAAATATGTAGGATATTCTATGTTTTCTCCATGTATAACTGGGGCCTCCAATTTCTTTTTGGCCTTAATACGACACAAGTAATAATTTGTTCCCTCTTTGTTGTCTTCATCTGCAATCACTGCATAAGCATTCCTTGCATTGATATGTTCATCTAATTATATGTATTTAACGAACATTACAATAAAACTACAAAGTAAGATAAAACTAGGAATTTTGTATTAACTATGCAAGAAGATATATTACCTGGTTCTAGTAGATCTGATACATGATCAAAGTCAATGGATGATTGCATCTCTGTGATTTGTAGAGTTATCAGGAGCTAATACATGTCAATTGGGGTTAGAATTCTTAACAACCAATCATCAACCCACTCTTTTAAGTCACAGTCATTCCATGCTTAAAGTGTACATGAAGAACAAAAGCATGCCATCTTCCGCATAAGAATAGTCCATAAACTTGCATTGGAGCTTCTAAAAGAGTGGAGCTCACTCAATCTTGTCAGTGTACAATAGTCCTCATATTTTGCAATGTCAGTATTATCTACCAACCAAAAAAATCTACGAACTAAAGAACTATCGTCATTACCTGGACCCATAGCATGATTAAACTAGTGGACAATCAATTTTCCATCTATCAACTTTGGACTATCTTTGTACTTTAACTCTTCTCGTGCTAAGGCTCTACACACTCATGCACCATCATGCTCCCCCTTTCCATGCCTGACCTTTGAGAAATTCCACATATACTGAACACCACTAATCCTATGCATCCTGCTCAACCAATAAAACATTCTAGAGTTCTTGAATTGAGATGTACAATTATCTAACCATATGATATGCTCACTAAATGATATGCCCCTACTAGCCAAATCAACGTAGAACATCTAAAAGCAATGTTACACAAACTTTGTAGAATGTGTGTGGTCATCACTGATGTAAAAGTGATACTCCCTCAATACCTTCTTGTTATCCTCTGTACTATCAACTACATGAATTAATGTTATATATGCAAAAATATAGAGACCTATGTGGAGTTATAGTATTGTTATTATACCTTATTCTGTGGTTGTAGTGTGTAGTGTTCTGCAAAATTGACAACTGAAATGACGCTATGAAGTGGAAACGTGTCCTTGCATAATTTGAACTATGAGTCCAACCATCGAGCTCTATGTGTATTCCTTGCATACTCAGACCACATGATCACGAAAAATACCCATAAATTGATACATTGGAATCTTTATCATTGACCAATTCGCACTTTTTTGCTTCTTTCCCATCTTTTAGATTGTAGGCCACTGTCTTGAATTTTCCAAATTCCACAATTTTTTTTCCAACTGCATGTGTACTATCCATGTGTTGGAAAATTGGCAAATGTTGCAATCCAACAAAATGAACACATGTGTTATCCAAACATGATTTCCTATAAAAAATTGACCTTCCACTCTTTCACATAAAATGGTAGATAAGAAATACCTTGAAGATCTAGGTGGAGGCCTTATGATACATTCCTACAAAACATTGTTAGTATGCATATCTACACATATATGTTGGTAAAAATCATAATGGTTAGAAAACTCAATATGTACTCTACAACAACAAGTAGTGCATGTGTGATTTATTTTGACATAAAAATTCTTTAGCATTTCAAAAAACCTTCGATAAATTTTAACTTGAGGATACATCTCTAGCAAAAAATTGGGTTTGAGTAGTATCAAAAAAATGTTTTGGATGTGGCTCATGGATTTGACTACCAATTCTCCTTCTTACAACATCTATTTGATTTGGAGAGACCCTTATGTTATGCTTCCAAAATTATTGTATTAGAGGTTTCAAGGCTTGAACAATTTTTTTTTATCTTTATGTGGTAGTCTACCTAAGAATGCTCATAACTCATTGTTATTTGGATCCTCCACTCTTTCACGCCTTCTTTTGGATCTCATTAGATATGATCTATTTATTTTCATAGTTTTACTCATCTTTGAAAGGATCATCTTATTCCTGGTTTGATTACTTACCATTGTTGATGTTATCACACGTCGTGTGGCATTACTATCTTTCGTGTGTGAGGTAGAACTCACACTCTCATATGCACTCATTAGATTCTTTACAATGGATTTCTCACTCGAGTCATCTGATGTTCTTAGCCCAAGAATCTTAATTGTGGGCCTAAAATTGAGTTGCCTCATCATTTCAACAAATAGTTGACATCTTTTAGCTTCATTTAGCTTCTCAAAAAATAATTTCCATATCCTCCTCACATATCTTTGACATGTAAATTTTGGAATCTTATTAGCCATTGGTTTCAAAACATTAGCATCAATATCAATCAAATATTTAATTTTTTTATGAAACCTCTAGGGGGAGTTCTCAAAGGTAAAGTTTTGCTAACATTAGGAATGCAAAAAACATCGATGATAGATGGTGTGCCTTCAATTAGAGATGAAAATGATGGCGTACCTTGAAATTAACATGTAAACAATGTTGTACCTTCAACTTCAAATGTGGTATGTGGAGTGTCTTCAAATAGAGTTGTGTTTGCTGATGTACTTTCAACACCACATGTTGTAGATGATGTTTCTTCAAGTACTAGAGATGTGATTGATGATGTACTTTGAACATTGCATATTGTAGATGGTGTGCC